>JAHBCN010021346.1:0-14275 GCA_019359885.1 Listronotus oregonensis | reverse complement strand
AACCGGAAAATGGGCATTTTTTTGAGTTCTATTTTTAAAAGGGGTGAACGGTGAAAACAGGTCGAGTAATTGTTTTTTTTTTGGAATACAGATGCTAAGTACTAACGTACCGTGGTGTCTTAAGTGTGGTAGAGGAGTTTGTAATCTGTAAAAGGGGCATAAAAGTTGCCCAGTTTGCCCTGCTAGGAGCTGCCAGAAAGAATTTAGGGAAATCCCCCACAGAAGCCTGAAGATACTATAGAAAAGCGACAGATCCCCTACACTCGACGGTGGGCAAAAAAAGGAACCTTTCTTAGCGTGGGATCATTAATAAAAAACGGCTCTTCTCTGAATGAAGTCAAGAATGCTAAGTGTAGTAGAGGACGCCATTCCCCAGACATGAGAACAACATGTTAAAGAGGATCTGATTTGAGATACATACAGAGTATACGGATTGGGAAAAAAAAAAAACACTTCCTGGTTCGAAAGAGGAATCCGAGCTTTTTTGAAACTGCTGAGGCTACGGATGTAATGTGCTTGTGCCAGTTGAGGTTATTCTCATAAGTAACGCGACAAGATTAAACGGCTCTTTGTTCTGCAGAACTTGGCCGCTCTTTGTAAGGATGAGCATTGGCAGACTTTTTCGCAACCAAAACATGACTGTGTTTTCGAAATCAACCGAACAAGTTTTTTTGCGCCCCAACCCAAGATAAGTTTGAGGTCTTGTGAAAGAGATATCTGCGTTGACCTGCGCTTGTTTCCAAATCAGAATTACATGGTGGCTTAAGAAATTGGATACTAGAGTGGGGGGTACTATGTTAGCAAAACTATAAAGGGGGTTGATTGTGGAAGACAAAAATCGTTAATGTGAAAGAAACCTATGCCAGTGACCCCTGGGGCACCCCAGCATTAATTTGGTAGAAGCTGGAAGAATGACCATCTACAGTAACTGATATACCTCGAGATATAGGTCTATAGTTAGAAGGGAGTGTTTTGGATTCTTTTTTGGGGACAGGTTGCACAAATGCAGCTTTCCAACAGCAACCAGCAATTTTTTGACAATTTTAGCACACCTTTATATTTTCGGTTGTTAGTAAAGTTAAAAAAAAATAATTTTAGATTTAGTTTTTGTAGAATCTTACGTAAAATTCAGTGGCGTACACATTTTTTTATCGGTTACAGTTTTAAAGATATAATACCAAGTTGCTTGACATTTTGTATATCATTCCACTAATTGTTGCAGCATAAAATTGCCTGAATATTGATGCTATACACTTTATACTTATTTTTAAGAAGAAAAGAAGTTTTTTGTAAAAAAAAATAATAAAAAACATAAATAAAAGCCTGTGCATAGTATTTAAATTTTGCACTTCTTGCAAAATATTTTATATTTAGTATTATTTTTTTATTATCTGGTTTTAATTATCGAAAAAGGAATCGACTTACGGATCCGGGTCCTCGATAAAAATTGAATTACCAATACGAATCACGATTCCTTTTTTAAGGAAAAAGGAATTAAATCCAGGGAATTGATTCCTATTTATCGGATCACGAATCAGAATCATATTTAGTTTACATACTTACAAATGGTTACTTCGATATGAATGATACTACTCAATCCAAATAATGAATCAAGCGTTTAAGAATTTAGCACGCCTCATTTAAAAGTTATCTCAAGGATAACAAATTAAAAAATTATGAAGATCGAGCAATAAAAACTTTTAGGAACAAATGCAAGTTTTTGGGTACACTCTATATCGTTAGGAAAAAATTGTTATATTGAAATGTTGTTTCTCTGGACCTGAAAAACAACATATTTTGGTTAAAAATCACATATTAGGTGTGTTTCCTTATTTAAACATTTTAATATGCAGATGTTTAAAAATTCTTCATATTTATTTCTAAAAATCAATGTGATGCTGGTCAAGAATCTAAGGTAATTTGAAAATCTAAATTAAAAGATTTTGGGATATAAGGGTTTTTAAGGCTGCAAGGTCAAAATTTGAAAATTAAAAATTTTACGTACAAATTTGGAAACTTGAAATGGCGTATTCTAAACGGCGAATTTTGGCATTTATAAACCGATTTGTCCAAAATCCGAAATATAAGAAATCGATTTCTTTTTGGAAGGATCCGATCCGAGATCATTTTAAAGTTATATAACGAATCCGGATCAAGGATCCTATTTCTAAAAGATAATCGATTTCAGCCTTTGAATCCTTAAAATGATATCAATTCCTAGATTCAATACCTACTCAGCTCTGCTCTGGAACCTAGACCGAAGTGGGACCCCCTGGCAAGTAACTTAAAGAATTTGTTATAATGAATAAATCCGCCACCTTCATGCAACGTATTTACAGATTACTTTATTGCCCATTAACATTTTTCATGTTTACAAGTATACTAATACTCCTCAGGTATTCTTTATAAAACGTAAAAACGAAATAATTTCAAGCTTATCTGAATTTCAAACAAATTCAAATGCAACGTGAAATCCGCTACACATGTGCAAAGTATTTTAAAATGAAAACAAATATTCCCATTAAAATTACTGACAAAAAATGGATTGACGCGAGAGCCATCAATGTCTTTCCGTGCCCTTAGTTATTCTCTACCAACAAACTGACTTATCCTAAGCCCTCGACTGCGAATATCTCTCGATTTCTTGTGAATAAAAGGGAAAGAGACACGCAGGCAAAAGGGATTACCTATGTCACACTGATTTATACTTTCCTGATGACTCTGAATGAAATATAGGCTTTCTTCTCGTACGTGACATTGAATCCTGCTTCCGTCGAAAAGCACATTAAAAAGAATAAACCGAGTATTTTATAATTATGGCTGCTGTCTTCGTAAAATAAATTAGATTAGGCTTTTATCTTATTCTAATACCACAAAAGTACAGTGTCGGCCATTAAATCTTGGGCAAAAAATTTGTCAAATTTTTTGACTTTTCTGCCAATTTTTGTAAATCGTTCTTTTTTACCTTGTTTTACTTTTAATTACTGTAAATAAAGGAAAAGGTAAAGGAAAACAAACTTAAAAAATCCTTCAAACAAATTTAATTTTTTATTGCGGCCCAATTTTTTTCTAAGACAGAGTTTAGCCTATCAGGCATCGAATGGACCAAAGTCCGGGCGTAGTTCCTCATTCTTTATAGTAACTCATTTCACGCCTCTAAAATTTTATCCTTAAGTTCATTTACATTTTGCGACCTAAATTAATTTTTCCTATTTATTTTTTTAACTAAGAAGCCCCAACCATTTTCCATAACATTTAAATCCGGAATACGTGCAGGCCACGGTAAAACCATGATACACTCTTCCATCCATTCATCGACTTGCCGGGCTGTATGAACAGGACACTTATCTTGCTGAAAGATAAAACTTCTCTCCAGAAATCGATCCAGTACAGAAGGAAGCATGATATTCTGTAGTAGATCTTTATATTTATACCTTCGCAATGAACCTTCCTTCGATAAAATAACATACACCAAATCCTTGTGCACTCAGCCAACCCAAAAAACATTTACCAAAAATCGCCCACTACTTTTGTTCTTTTGGGTATATTTTTTATCAAATCGTGTTCCTTGAGGCCTGTATACCTTAAGTATCCTATTGTAGCACAACTGAAACACTTTTTCATGGGTGGATATTATATTTTCCCAAAACATTGGAGGTTCCAAGTAAAATTGTAGAGCAAAGCCAATGCGTTGTTCGGCAGCGCATTTCGGATATTTGCCTTATATTAACCGATGCGATGCTCGGAAATTGCTATCCGTTTTTGCTGTAACTACAGATTTAAATGTTTGGTTTCTCAACATATTAACTAAATTATTGTCTTGTTCTTGATTCGATAGTTTGGGGCGACCACTTCCAGCTCTTCTCTCAAAGGAGTGTGTTTCCTGCCATTTTTTTAACAAAATTAATAGTACTCTTTGGGATGTTAAGCTCTTCCGCCACATCCCTTTCTGGCCAACCCCTCTGCTCAATATAATAAAAAATAATTTTTGATCCAAAGTTAAGTTTGGCATTTTAAAAAATATTTTTAGACACTGACAACGGACACCTGTCTTTTTATTAGGTTTTTAAACAGGTATTTATATATATTTTTTATTTTGGGTGGGGACAATTTTAAAACTTTTCTTGGAAATAAATTGCACAACGCGCCAGCGGTCTTTTACTTATTCAGAAAAATGCCTTTATAAAAGATCTAAAAGAGGCGAGTTAGGGTAGGTACAAGTTTAGAAACATTTTTAAAACTAATTTACTGGTAAAATCAAACATTGCTTTAGATTGACCAAAATATTGATTGTTTTATATTTCAAATGAGCAGTTAGAGCAGTTTGAAACTGTTTAAAGCTAATATCCTTGTTTTAACTTATCGTATTAAGAGTTAACCAATGAATAAATAGTCAGTAATAAGCAGATTAAAATCGTTTTATCCAACATATCCCTAATCTCGTTACATATTATGAACAATTCTCTATCGAATGCATTATTGAATTTTGGCGATCCATTTGACTATTATTAATATACGCTTGTCGTGTTTTGGTTCATTATGCATTAAATGTACGATGACGGGCAAGATAAAAGTTTATAATGTTATAGTCGTAAAATATCCCGGAATTTAGCACTAAGCAGCGGAATTTTTGATTATATCCAAAGAACAGCTCTCGGCCTTATTATAGGTCCCACGTTCACCAAGGATTTTTTTTCTTAGGTAAGCCCACCAAGCTGAAGCGGACCTCCATTCAGATATTTTCACGGCTTCTGTTTAAAGGATAAGCTAATACTTTTAGCAGCTTCCAGTAGAACAACATGCAGCATAACTCTTATGCATTTCTTTATAGTACATGTGAAGAACCCCGAACTTTCAACTTTGTCACCTTCTTCTGGAGGTGAAACCAACTGTCTGCAGGGTCTTTTCAAATTTCCAAATCTTTAAATCATGTGTTAATGAACTGTCCTTATTTTTCTTAAGGCACTAATGATAAGTTAGTGCATAGTCTTTAGTCTTTGATGACTGTCCCTAAATAAAAAAGAGAGATGCATAAAGGAATTAAAACCATGATCATATAAAAAATCCCTTCTATTTTTTCTGGCGTACGTAATTCCAAGCACTATTTGTCCTCCGTTTAATAGACCAATACTTTTTTCTTTTTTGTTAAATTGATCTTCCAGGTGGCAGGCATGTTTTGCTGGATACTCTTTAAAAAAATGAATATAGGTAACAAGAACTATTTAACAATAAGGTATTGTTCAAAGACATATTTAAAATAGTTATTTATAGTACAAGTACGTTTATGTTCATGATTACAACAAGTGTAAAAGATGAGAATGACGAGGTCGGAAACCAAGTCGTTCTTGTGCACAAAAAATATTCCAGTACGCATAATGAGGCAATCTACAACACTAGGCAAAATCATAACCTACCACTCCCCATTCCGAAAAGTACCCTTACGAAAAATTCTATATTTTATGAAGGTAAGAAGATTTACAATCACCTCCCTCAGTCTCTGCGAACTACTATATTTTTAAGATTATTTAAAAGTAAAGTAAAAAGCCTACTGGTAGATAAAGCATACTACAACTTGCAGGAGTACTACACTGATACCTTTTAATTGTGTTTAACTGACATAGTTTGTTTTATGCGTGCATTTTTTCTGTTTTTTTTAATTTGAATTGATGCTAATGTTTTGTTTTCCTGTTAGTGTGCTGTTTTTTGTTTTGAAATATTACTAATGTTGATTAAAAGTTTTAATTTGTTAATGTTTTTTCTCTATTTGTTTGGTCCCTCATCGCCTTCTGACTAGATAAAATGGGATTATCGGATTTTTTATTAACAATAACAATACTATGTCTAATTAAGGCAGTTAGCCTTATGAAAGCTTTAGAGTGAACATAGGATTTTTGGGGTTGTAGTTAAATACAGTTCGTATTTAAAAAAAAAATAAATTTGTCCTAAATGTATTTTTACTTTAAGTAGTGTGATTGCTTGTCTTTTAGTGTTAAATTTTATAGTCTTTGTTAAGGAGATTTTTTTTCCTTATAACAATAAAGAATATTTGACTTTGACTTTGTTCTAATCAAACGAGTATTATAGTCATGACACACATGTGACATACAACGATTTATTTGTAACCGAAATTCTAAAAATTACGATGAGCGATTCCGAAAGTGCTCCTTCAGACCTAGAAGTTGCCGCATAACATACCACGGAATCATTGTCGAGACAGTTGCCATCTAAATACGAGAAAATATACAACCAATTTTTGACAGAGTGTGATGGCAAAAAGGTGAAAAATCCATGCAATAAAATGTAAGAAGTATGCCAGCCCGAGTGCGAGCCTTCACTACTATATCATCATCAGCAGCAACAGGAATTGTTTTGAAGAAATGTAAAAAATGCGCTAATAATATTTATATAATCGAAAAATACACTGGCGGCAAAAATTAGGGGATATTGCCATATACCATAATTCAAATTAGTACCGACAATTCTGATGTTTTGGTTGGAATCTAGTGTTAATCTTGTTGCCGTAAAAAAATTCAGGATTTTTTGTTATAACAATATCAAGCAATATTTTTTTTCGGGTCGAATTCGAAAGATTCTCTCGTTTTAGTTTCAGAAGTCGTTTTATACGATTAAATACAACAGTAATTGGGTGTTGATTTTTTGCAATGCCTTTAAGACATTTAACATCTGCGGAAGCAAACAGAGCGGTTGGAATGCTTCAAGCAGGGTTGCGACAAGTGGATGTTGCTCGTGAGCTGGAAACATCACAAAGTGTTATAAGTAGGCTGTGGAATCGTTACAGGAAACTGGAACAACCTCCAGAAGGCACGGACAGGGTCGTAGGAGGTGTACTACGCACAACAAGACCGGTACATAACCCTTAGTATTAGACGGAACCCCATTCTCCTGCAACACCTTTACGCCGTCAGCTTCAAATCCAATTACGAGTTCCTATTTCTGTAAGAACAGTGAGAAATCGATTATATGAGATCGGATTATCTGCTCGTAGAACATTTCGAGGTGTGCCACTTACACAAAGACATAGAGAAAGCGTTTAGAGTGGGCACGTGAACGACGAAATTGGAGGGTAGAATGGAATTCCGTTCTTTTCACCGACGAATCTCGTTTTGGTTTACATAGTGACTCAAGGCGTATAAGAGTGTGGAGAAGTCGTGAAACACCTAGACATCGTAGCTATGTACAAAAAGTGTATCCTTTCAGGGTGGCACAGTTATGGTCTGGGAGGAAATCTGGGACGATCGTTGTTGCGAAACAATATGACGGGGACGCTTTATGCTTGTGACATCATTAGAGGTATCGTCGAACCAATTGGTAAAGCAATCGAACATTTCATTTTGGACGATAATGCGCCCCCGCATCGCACTTTGGAAGTCCGAACTACACGCAGAATTTAGGCATCACCCATTCAGGCTACCCGCACTTTCACCAGATCTGAACCCAATTGAACATGCATGGGATATGCTTCAAAGAGCTTTGGATAACCACCAACCCCCGCCTAATAACAGACGGACCTAATAGGAATACTTCCTCAATTATGGGACAACCTACCCCAAGACCAGCTGGACAATTTGATTCTCAGCATGCCAAGACGCCTTCATGAAGTTTTCGAGGTCCACGGAGGTCATACACATTACTAACATTCTTTAAATGATTCAGCATGATATAGAAATTTGCATTTTGAGGATAATATTTGTTTTTTTTAATAAACGCTTTTCCCCCCCCCCCTATGAAATTATGTGTTTTCATTTATGCAAAACGGTAATCTCTATAACCGTAATAGTTTTAAAAAACTCGGGTGGTTGTTAATATAAAATTCCATGATATCCTCTAATTTTTGCCGCCAGTGTATATACAAATCCTATACATCTTTACACAAGTTAGGAAAAACAAAGGGATTCTTTTAAGCTTCTCGATACTATTAAAAATAAAAGGATTGTGTTTAACCTAATAATTAAGCGGATTTCGGAACGAGCTTGTTCCCACCATTTTTTATGTCTGGTAAATTCATCTTATTAAGGGATATTAAATAAAAAAATTTTAAAAAATGTAAAATA
This sequence comes from Listronotus oregonensis, assembly GCA_019359885.1. Taxonomy (NCBI): domain Eukaryota; kingdom Metazoa; phylum Arthropoda; class Insecta; order Coleoptera; family Curculionidae; genus Listronotus; species Listronotus oregonensis. The sequence continues at coordinate 6,203 of JAHBCN010021346.1, read as the reverse complement.
AAAAATTAAGTATTTTAAATTTTTTTATTTTATAATATAACTAATGTCTTTTTAAGTTGATTTCGGTAAAATTGGTTCCTTTATAATTTAAAATATGTCTAAGTCTAAAAAAAAAAACCCTTTTGACATCACAGCTTGTAACTGAGCAAAACGAAAATGATTTTCAAGTCATTTTTTTTTTTTTGTAGTGCCTTAAAATATTTTTTTTTTCTAAAAAAACCTGGTTTCCCTTTCAAGATTTTTGGTATATTATACAATTATTTTTCACATTTAAGCTTGTCTATAGTGCTTTGAAATACATTAAATAAGTCATAGGGAGTATTTTGTTTTTTTAACTATTCAAAACATCGGAAGGTATCCAAAATTTTCAAAAATAAATTTTAAATCAGATTCAACATTTGGTGCATTTATGACTTCTTTACTTTTTTTTCATTAAAAAATCATCTTGTAAACTGCCAATAACATTTTTTTTCCACATTGTAATTTATATGGTAATATGAAACTGCTGATAACCATGTTCCCACCTTAATAACAGGTTGTGGCGGTAATGTGACTTAAGGAAAACTTTTTTTTCTTCGCTAACTAAATTCAATCTGGATAAAAGTTACATCATTTCGCATATTCTATGTAGGGCATGAGCTAAACATGTCAAATGAAGCAATTTTGGAAAATGTTTTTAACTGACGTCCTGCTTTTACATATTGCAGCACTATACGAAAGAAACAAAACAACACCTGAATATGTTTGGGTGACAATAGTGAAGTAATTTTTTCTACTACAGACTCTGTTATTGTCTAACTATTTTGGGTTTTTGAAAGAAATTTTCTTTATTATAGGTTCGTGATTACTTAAAGGTCCAACCCATAATTTAACATCTTCATAATATCCCGTGGTTTCATCAACACCCAAACCTCTCTTTCCTTCTAGATTGTGTTCGTATTTTGTCCCCTAGTTTTCAAATAGACCTTATCAAACATAGTTTTTTACGCAGAGTTGATTCGTCCATTTTGTGGCAGTGTTTTTTCCAAAAATGTCCTTTTAGTCCTATGATTTATTTTATAAAAGAAATATCAGCTTCAATAAAGGCTTCACACTTCTGACCCCTGTTAATTTTGATGTTCAACCATCTTTTCTAAATTTGTGGACCTTTAACATGTCGTTCAATCTGATGTTGTTTTGTACAGATAAATTCAAATTACAAAAAATTTTCCACCAAAAACCTTTTTTTACTTTCAAATAAAAGTAGAATATGGAGGGAACCCTCCACTTCTTTTTACTGGGGAAATCATTATTTCTTGGCCCCCTGCACGACTTATTTAAATAAAAAAAATTTTTTTGACAAAATGATTGGAAAAATTTAAAAACACTAACACGAAAAATTTTTTAAGACAACTAAATTTAAAAGTTTTAACCCCGGGTACACAAATTATGGTTTATCAGTTCTTGATAATATGCTATAGGTAAGTATAGTAAAATTTATAAAAGGGGTGTGTTCAATATTATAGGTAATAAACTAAGATTTTCAGCTACTGCAATTAAATATTTAAAGTGTTATATAACATTTAAATTTAACAATAGAATTATTTTGGTCTAATTGACAATTTAATATAGTTTTCGATATTTTTAAATTTGTTTATTTCAAGACTCCAGTAAATTCAATTTACAGCCTTTGTTTTCTGAATAAATTATAAAAAAATTTTGATAAAATTTAAAAGGGATTTGTTTTATTAAATAATTATCATAGTAAGAATGGGTTTTTTCTTTCAGTATAACTTTGTGATGTTCACCTGACTGACCTAAAAAGGGTTTTTTAAACAGTCTTTACAAATTAATAAAACCCCGATTTAAATTCTTCAAACAACAAATTTTAAAAAAAAGCCCCAACAATACAAATCGGTAAGTTTACAAAATTTGAAAAAGACAGTCCAAAATCTTATATAGGTCATTCAGGAAAAGTTTTCCCAAAAAGAATGAAAAACATCCCCTTATATTAAAAAAAAACCGTTCTTACTACGCTAATTATTCTTTTAAACAAAATCTTAATATTGATCAAAATTTCAAAATACCTCATACTAGAAAAAAAGGGCCCCAAAAAATAGAATCTTCTGGAATCCTTAAAATAAACAAATAAAAATACCGACACTCTATTAAATTGTCAATTAGACCTAAATAATTCCCCATTGCTAAATTTAAATGTATTATAACACTTTAATAAATTTAATTCTTTTTAAAATCTTATTTTGCTACCTTAGGTGGACCATCCCCAATTTTATTATACCCTACCTATAACTAACATCAGACCTGATAAACAATAATTTGTGTACCTAGTTTAAAATTTTAAATTAAGTTAGTCTTGAAAAAGCTACCATTTAGTCGCTACATGTTTAGGCGAAAAAGAAAATAAATATATTTTTTCATAGTTTCAAATATATTGAAAAACAATTTCAAAGTATATTTTATTTCAAGTTACCATGGATAAATCTTGGCCTGTGAAAGTACTGAGATCTAAAATTAGACCAAGTTCGGTCTAAAATTTTCTTCTATACCGGGTGACAACGAAATCACTACCCAGCCCTTCATTTTCTTGAATAAAAACATATGGCTTTTAAATTTTAGAATGACATATTATATTATAAGATGCCGATTTTGGATATTATAAGATGTGCCTATCACTTCCGGTTTAACCGGAAACGACATCAACTTTGATTTTTTTAATGGAACACCCTGTATATTTTTTTAAAATTTGGTTTCTAAGGATCATTCCTGATATAAAATCTAAATTATATCCTATACCTATCTCTGCTAGTTTTTAAGAAAATGGCGATTAAATGTGTCCAAACTTCCGCACATTATGCAGTTTTATGGAAAAACAAATAAATGATATAAAAAAATATTATATTTAATTTAATTTTTTGGAAGACTCTATATGTGGAGGCCATAATAAACTACTTCCGCTTTACCGGAAGTGTTGAAATTGACTTTTCTAATAATGTTACTTCAAAAATTTAATGCAACACCCTGTATTTTTTTTTAAATTTGGATTCTTCGGGTCATTCCTGATATAAAATCTGTTAATATCCTATACCAAATTTTTTATTAGTTTTGAGAAAAGGGCATTGAAGATGTCCAAAGACTGAAATTATGCAGTTATAGGGAAAACAAATAAATTTTAAAGAAAATTAATAAGCCTAAAATAATTCAGGCCGTCTCTTTGGAGCAATTTTGTTATTTTAATATAATTTTTGCATTTAAGTAGTTATTTAAAAAATAATTTGAATTAAATTAAAAAATATTAAATGTTTCTAAATGTTTCTAACGTTTATTTGTTCCCCTATAACTGCATAATATGCGGTCGTTTGGACATCTTCAATCGCCATTTTCTCAAAAACTAACAAAATAGGTATGGGATATTATACAGATTTTATATCGGACTCCCCTAAATCAAATTTAAAAAAAATACAGGGTGTTGATTTAAAAAGTAACTTATTAGAAAAGTCAATTTTCACAGCACTTCCGGAAAGCCGGAAGTATTTTATTATGACCTCCAAGATGGAAATTTTGAGAAAAAATTAAATTAAACAAATAATTTTTATATCATTTATTTGTTTTCCCATAAAACTGCTAATATGTTGTAGTTTGGACATATTTAATCGCCATTTTCTCAAAAACAACTATGGTATAGGACATAATATACATTTTATATCAGAAATGATTCTTAGAATCAAATTTTAAAAAATATACAGGGTATTCTATAGAAAAAAATCAAAGTTGATGGCCGAAACCGGAAGTGATAGAGACATGTTAAATATCCAAAATCAGCATCTTATGATATATTATACATATTAAATTTGAAAGCTATATGTTTTTATTCAAGAAAAAAAAGGCCTCTTTTTGTCTCTGGGATACATAAATCAGCAGAATTTAGCTATGCTGCCTCTCAGAAAGGTCGCAAACATTTGTTAAATAAATAAACTGTGGAAAAAAACTAATCGCATATAACTTTGTAAACATTGGTCGTGGGGTAAATTTGCAGAAAGGGACAAGTTTCGTAAATAAATTTTCTACAAGATAAAACTAGTTGGAAATTGCAAAATGCATTACGGTTGATGCTAAATAGCAATAAACAATTTTGCACGATTTGTTTGGACCGTTAAGGCCAGGCCAGAAAAAAATGATACTATGATGAAACATCGTGCCACATTTCATTAAAATCGGTTAGATAGTTTTTGCACAATAATTTTGCAATCAAATTTCGTTTAAAAAGGTGGACAATTTTGCAAATTGCGTCCAGAATATAAAACTTAGACATTTTTTTTCACATACACTAGATATTTAAAGCTTCCAAAGGTATTTTTCAAACTGAAAATCGGATCGCACTCAGCAATTGTTGAGAGCTATAAACAATTTCGCCTTTAAACCAAGTGAATTTTCAATTTATTTTTACTGAAAATATGGCTTGGAAGTATTTTTTTTATATTATTATCTTATTATTATTTATATCCTACTTATAAAACAATTTTAGAAAAAAATATCAGTAGATATGCAACCCTCGGGCCCAATAAGGGTAGTTTTCCCAAAAAATACATGGGAGAAATTTCAGGTCCAAAAACAATTTTAGTGCCATCTTCAACCCTTACTCAAAATAGGAGGATGATTTAAAATGGGGGGGTTTTTGTAGAGCCATTAGTATCCACCCCAAAATCACCAGGGTTATCTGAGGTCATCATGGTCCCGGGGGCAGTTTAAAAAAATTAAATACGTCACAGCGGCCATCTTGGAAAAAATTAAAAAACCAGCAGGATTTGAACTAGTACCCCCTTTTCCTTTTGCTTCTGGTTCCCCGGGCCTTAACCCATTTGGCTACGAAGGTATATTCTATGTATTTTATGTATTTGATATTCAATAATGTATTTTATGTTTTTTGTATTTAATGTTTAAACATACCAGTATTTTATGTATTTGTTATTTAATTTTAAAAATTAAAAAATCAAAACATAAAATACATGGTATGTGTAAGCATCAAATACATAAAAAAAATGGGGTGTTTAAACATTAAATACATCAAATACATAAAATACATGGTATGTTTAAACATTAAATACATCAAATACATAAAATACATGGTATGTTTAAACATTAAATACATCAAATACATAAAATACATGGTATGTTTAAACATTAAATAAAAAATCCCTTCGTAGCCAAGGGTTAACACCGGCCAAAAAAAAAGGACACGGGGGGAGTTCAAATCCTGGTTTTTTTTTAAAAATGGCCCTGTCTTTTAAATTTTTAAAGACCCCCCCTACCATAACCCGGGGGATGTTGGTTTAAAATTTTGGTCTCAAAAAAAACCCAAAATCATCCCCCCCTTTTGGTAAGGGTTTTAAAATGGCACTAAATTGTTTTTAGGCCAAAAATTTCTCCCATGTTTTTTATGGGGGAAAATACCCATTTTTGTTCAAATATCTACTAATATCTTATCTACAACTGTTTAGTTGTGATGTTTTTAATTTTTGAGATACGTTATGAGACCCAAAACACAAATAGTGGTGTTATGAATCTATAACATAACACATCCAGTTTTTTTATTAAAAAAAATTCAAATATCTTTTTTTTTATTAAGTTTATTTTTTTAAAATTTTAGGGGAAAAAAATTAATAAACAAAAAAACAACTTTTTTATCTGTCAAACTTTTAAAAGCCACGACAGCAACTGTTTCTACGGCATCCTTTTTAGCTGCGGTTGTCATGGGGGCAAAGATGTATACGGGTTATAGTTTTAAAACAAACAAAAACTATAACCATATGAAAAAAAAATTTTTTTAAAAAAATACATATAAAACATATAAATAAAATTACAAACACAAAAAGTGAGCCTATTTCTTCTGTTAAAATTTACTTACGTCGACAATTTTTTTTTGTAAAGGGAAAAAAATTTAACATTTTATTTCTATTAACAGGTACTAAAATATCACTCTTATGAAATTACTTTTTTTCCCGGAAAAAAAATTTTTTTTTAATTAATTTTTACCCAGAGTCCGGTTGATACATTTTCCATTGCAATATGCATAAAACAGGTTGCGATCCTTTGCTGCTGCTGAACAAAGAGCTATGTACGTTCGATTAAATTTAATATATTCTTTAGTAACCACAAATCTCCTGTTTAGATCATTCTTGCTAAAGTTTCACAAAGGCTGATGACCG
>JAHBCN010021345.1:0-14227 GCA_019359885.1 Listronotus oregonensis | reverse complement strand
GTCATTCCCTTTCAGATAAAATTGGTTAGCTGATTGTCAATGAAATTGCTGTTATTAAAAAAAAAAAATCAGCCAGCAGTAAGTCGGGGAAAACCCCCTGTAAGCTGATGCGTTTCAATAAGCGATAAATGCTTTTTCCCAAATTTTGCTTTAACCCCCAAAATATCAGCTGACGGTTTTTGCACCGAAAACAGCTATCTGACATATACATATATTTATCCAAAGTCGTTTGAGCTATTATCAGGAAAATTTTTTGGGTTTAAAAAGAAAATCATTGAGAGTATAATTTTTTTCGCCCGAGCGACCAGCTGACGTATGGCGTTACAACCAGCTGGGTTGTTTTTTTTCAAAATATTGGGTTAGCTACTATTTAACGATTTTTTAGTTGGGAGAAAATGACTGAATATACCATTCCCCCCCCATGAAATCGCAGCTGATGTTCACAAATTTATAATACAACCTCTGATACATTCCACTAATTACCGGTTTGAGAGGAAATTGGTCATGAAAATTTTGTTACTGGCTCCTGGACCATTGGGTTATATGCTCGTTTATTCCCCCTTATTCTATAAATTTTCGAATATTTTAAAACACTTGGCATTGTCTCTATGTTTAAAATGTCTTTTTAGGTAAACACCTATGGTATCATGTGCCCAAATTTAAAAAATTCATAAAAGGTTCATCCTACATTATTTTGCTTTTTAAAAAAATTTCATATGCCTATGTCGCTATACTTAAAAGTATCCGGCCTAATAAAAATTCTTTTAAATTTTTGGGAAACCAAAAACTAAATTATTGAATATTCAGAAGGGTTGGCCGAACTTACGCACGCGATTAGGATTCCATGATTAACGGGGGATATTATATTAGTTTAATTGGCCTACGGCTATTGGTTTTCTCCAACCCCTTTAAAAGTCCTCCTTCTCGTTTGCTATATATTGTTTATCCCACAAAAAACACTTATGTAAAATAAGGGCCAAGTTTCTATAAAAAAATTTTGGCCTACTAAAGTATTGGGATCTAAATTAGACTAAGTTCTTTTCCCATAATTTTATTCTAAATAAATTACACCCCCAAAAACCCCACTCTTCTTGTCTCTAGGATACGTAACTGAGTACGTATAGTTTTTTTTCAAGATATAAGAAATTGATAAAAGTCTCGACTGCTTCTGAAGGGCAAAAACCCTTGAAATTAGCATTTATGGTACTATTAGGGTAGGTTGGGTCGTATTGTCATCCCAAAATAGGGAGGACGGAAGGCGGGCCCCCCAATCAAAGCCGATCATATCTGGTATACAGATGGCTCCAAGACCAACAAGGGTGTGGGGAGCTGGCATCTATGGAGATAAGCCTAAAAAAAAGGTAATTTTTAAGTCTCGGTCAGCACGCCACGGTTTTCCAAGCGGAAATCGCAGCAATAGTGCATTGCGCCGTGAGGATTAAAGAAAAAGGGAGAAAAGGGAAAAAAATATCGTCATTTACCCCAGATACCCAAGCGCCCTGAAGGCCATCATTTCCCCCAAATTTAAATTTCCCAAAACCAGTCGGGGACTGTATGGGGCCCTGGAAGAAGTCGGCGGCAAAACAAACTTACGGTAGCCTGGGTACCAGGCCACGAGGGCCACCCGGGGCAACGAAGGGGCCCGGGACGACCCACCCAAAAGAGGATCAGCCGCGGAAAAATAGGCCCGGAGCCATTTCTGCGGGATCTCGGCAGGTCTCTTCAAAGCATCTATTAAAATTGGGGGACAGACAGTTTCAAAGCTGCTGGGTACAAACACCGGGGCAACGACAGGAAAGCAGTTCATTAAACCCCCCCCGGCCAAAATTTACATCGGACCTACTGAGCCACAGCCGTAAGGTCGGAAGGATAACGGTAGGTCAACTAACAGGGCATTGTAAACTCAACAAGCACCCGGAAAGAATAAACCTGGTGGAGGATAGCCTGTGTAATTGCCAGGGGCTGAAGAAACAGCCTTACATGTGGGTATTGCGAAGCACTATCAGGGTTAGGTTTACTAGGCTTGGGGGGGGGAGAAGCCAAAACCGGCAAAAGGGGGGGAAAATGTCGAGACTCTGAGTCTAGTTAAGAAGACGGGCTTGGACAAGGTACTCTAAAGAACGATAGGGGGAAAAAACCCCAAAAACTGGTAAAGGGTTTCAGTGGTGGAGGTCATTATTCGCCATCTCCGCTAAAATTTAAACTAATCTTTAAACTAATTAGGGTAGGTTGATCTAATTATCGCACCCGTCCGTCCAGGGTCGTATTTCTATCTGACCCAAACATTATATAAGTATTCATCATGTCTTATTCGCGGATATCTTATTACGGACCTGAACTATTCTCACCCCTGTTGGCATGCCCATAAAGGAACAATTTCGAGGATTTTTATTGCAATCAGAGTTAATCGGTATGTCTAGTCATATCTTGAAAAATACTATACCTATTATGTGTGTTAAACTCTTAACCCTAGAACTACAAACCCATTTTTTTTTCCTGTAAACTACAAATCAAGGTAAATATTTACCCCACGGGATCTTTGCTCTTAAAATCATTCTGAAAGCAGTAATCTGACTTATGAGTACTCGAATTTTTTCGTTTTTTTTATGCCTAAGACAATGGTAAAGAGCAAATTCAGTTTTATCCAAATTTAGTTGGTTAAAAATTGATTTGAATAACTATAAATACTGAAAATCAGTCAAACCGTCATTTAACAAACAACAATTTATAACTATTTTTTTAAAAAATCGAAATTTCTAACAGGATTTCAAAAAGGACACATAAGGGTTTAAGAAAAAAAATACCATCATGATGTTTTGCTAAAAAAATCTATTTATTTTGGGGCTTTTAAAAAATTTAAAAATTGAGATTCCGATCAATGAAAAAAATCAAATAAATTTCCAAAAAAAATATTGGTTTTCAAAAATCTATTTCTGTTTCTTTCATTGAGAATATAAAAAAGGAGAAAATTTTAAAAAATATAAAAAAATTTAAAAGTACAGTTACGATTTTACTTATTATTATTTACTTTAAAATTTACCTGGGGGAATATCTACCCGGTTTAGTTTTAGGGTTAATCCAAACCCGTCCCCGTTTTTGGGAAAAGTCTACTAACCCTTTTTTAAAACAAAATTAATTTAAAAAAAATACTAAAACCCACATAATAAGTAGAATTGAAAAAGATTTTAATATTGTTATAAAAAAAAAAAGGATATTTTTTTTTTTTTTAAAAAAAATAACGTGATGTCATAAATGACGTATTGCTTTGTTGGGATTGTTTTCATTATTGTTTTTAGAAACAGAAAGTGTGGTGAAATAATATTTTTTAAAAATTTTCCCATTTGTTAAATAGGTAATAAATTTTTCTACTCCTATATTAGTAAGAACCTAATTACACACCGTCTACTTTATCAGTAAATCTCTAATTACAAACCTATACTGTAAGAAGCCCAAAATGTGGTAAAGGGGATTAAATAATATATATATATTACGTAACAGTTAAATCGCATTAGCCCGGGCCCCCAAAATCTTGAAAACTTTCAATAATTTTACTAAAGCTGCTATGGCCAAAAAATCCCCGACAACCAAATGTTTGTATTATTATTTGTATTGTTACTTAAAGAATAATCTTCTGCTTTATTTATAAAAAAAATAAAAAAAAGCGTAGAAAAGTATATACACAACTCAGGGGAAGCCCCTTACACACTCTTTCGATACGGGACTCGCTCACGCTCGTACCGTAATTTTCGAAATCGGGGGTAATGGGCTTTACCACTCTCGGTATGTAATATACTATTACCTAGAACCATTAAAAACAGTCAAAAAACACACCCACAGGCATAGTAAATAGTTCATTACACACGGGTTTAACCACGTAAAGTAAACTTTCAGGAAAATATTATAGTAGGTATTTACATCTAAATCAAATCAAAAGGGGATCTTTTTAAAATCCATGATAGGCGTACGTGACCGCGCTTTTTACACCCTTTTAAATCATGAAAGGCAACATACAAACATTTTGAATAAAAATTATGGACATTTAAGTTATTTAATTTATTTAATTTGCTTATGTATTAATAAATACTAATAATCTGGTTAAAAATATTTTTTTAAAAAATGCATACTAAACTTGTATGTATAGTATCTAACATAAAGGTCATTAAACTTAAGAAAAAAGTTTTTTTTAATTATTTTAAAATACCTTTACCCAATCTTCTTAAAATTTATCAATGTTATTTTAGAAATGGGGACCATTTTAGCCTAATTAAAAAAAAAATTATTAGATTAACTGGCGTCTTAGGAGACACCTTATCGAAAATATTCGAAAAAAAAAACGCCACTGATTTTTTGGGCAATTTTTAAGTTCTGGTTTGGAAAAAAAGTTTTTTTTTCCCTCTTGAATGTTTCCTATCCTGCTTTTTTTTTGATAATAAAATTTAAACCCAAATTTTACGCGCTGTGGAAAAATCCGATATCGGGCCCGTCGCAAATCGTTTGGGGTTCATTCTAAAGGCACCGTGAAATTTCAATAAACTTGTCTTTTATAGATGAAGTAGGGTTTTGGCAAAGGTATAGTCAATTATCACAACAGCCTTGTATAATTGATGAAGATCCCCACGCTTACGTGCAATGTCGCCACCAAGAAAAAATTTTTCCCTAAGTAGGGATTGATATTGTAGGTGATAATCTAATTGGTCCTTTCTTTTTTCCCTAAGATTAAACGGGACCACCAAACTTCCCACAAAGAAAAATTTCCTGTACTATTGGAAGGGGGATTAATAGTACCTTACGAATTTTTTTTTATGCACGATGGAGCTTTCCCTCATTTTGGTTTAGCCGTGAGAAACCCCTAAAAAAGATTTGGTGAGAGATGGATTGATAGGGGTGGATAAATCTGGCCCCCTGTTCCCCCCGATTTTAAAAACCCTGATTTTTTTCTGTGGGGGATCTTTAAAACGTATTTATGTGACAAAATAGAAACATTGGGAAAACTTTCAGAATAGAATAATAACTGCTTTTATCAATTAGACATAGGCCTCAAAATTTAGAGTTCGATGTTAGAAGATTCTCGTTTGAGATGGTGGTGGAAATGAAAGGCGAGCATTTTTAGCATTTGCTGGGTGGCAATGAACACCAATGTTATAAATTGTTATTTATTGTTTCATTGTTTTTTTTTTCTTAATTTAAATTCTTGTAATTTAAAAGTTAACTTTTGTTGTTAATTGAAATTAAAGTTTTTAAAGTTGTTTTTTTTAAAAGGTTACTGAGATTTGCAATGAATTGGTTTTATTTTTTTCTGAAAAAAGAAATCGATAGGGAAAAATCATGAAACAGAAAAGTTGTATTTTTAGTTGCTTAATCTAAAAAAATATAAAAAAATTGCAAAAATAGTCAGTGGCGAACAGTTTTTTCACAATTATTTTCGATTAGTGGTCCCCTGAGACGCCACTGAACTTTATTTTTTATTAGGCCTAAATTAGGCCCTAAGGTAGAAATAACACTGACATATTTCAAGAAAATTTGCTACAGGGTAATTAATATAGTTACAAAAACCTATTTTTCTAAAAAAGTTTAACACCCTGTATTTTAGAAATTATGCATTTTGGGAGCCGTATTTATAGAATTTTTTTATGTTTTTTTTTAAAGAGGAACCACCTCCCGGCACTGGGCCGGTCATTTTTCGAACACCCTGTATAGTATCTTATAGTTTTATTTTATTCCTGTTATAATTTATTAACTGGAAGCGAGTTTACAAGTGTAGTTTTGGATATATACAAATTTTGGGGCTCACTTTACATGTTACTTTTGAGCCTTTTGAGCTTACATGTTCCCATTTTTCTGGTGATAAGACAAATCAATAAAAGAATCCAGTGTCATTGTGCAATAATATATTATTTGATTTCCGTTTCTATAAACGTGTAAATTCGTTTCTACTTTATTGACTTTCTTTTCTTTCTCAGGAATTTGCCACCCTGACGAAAGAACTAAACGCAGCGAGGAGCAGCTTTAGAACGGGAAGAGGAAATAGCTGAGCTCAAAGCGGAAAGAAATAATACTCGGGTAAGTGATGATAAAATCCCGCTGATTCCGATATCCCGATTTTCTTGTATGTTATTGGAAAATTTTCCTTTCACTGGTGTTGCTGATGGTTTAATATGTTTGGCACCGTTTTTGTGTCAGTATTATATGTGTATATTAGGGTGGAACAGAAAGTTTTGTTTAAGTTTAAAGGGTATTAGAGATAGAAAACGTATATATAATTTATTAAATAGGCACGTCCTTACAAGTTTTGGTATAAGAGTTTTACGGTGCGTTAAAAGTGATGCTATATAAAGGAGATTTTATTACTTTAAGAATTATTTAACCAAGAAGGTATGTAGTTATTTAAATAGTGACCTCCAAAAAGTTTGACACATATGAAAAAGAATTATTCTTGAAACTATTAAAAAGATTTTTGGCAATCGTCTGTGCATATCCAGTAACCTAAAAATTGATATTGACGTTTGACTTATGGGCGCCGGTTGGAGAATGTGAGGTTAGTTGGCATAATATGTATTAAAGGTAAAACAAAACTTTGAATTAATAATTTTGAAAAAAATTAAAAAAAAATTTTTGATTTTTTAAATTTTCTGACAAGTCTCAGCTTATTGCTTTACTTATAATGAGTTTGGTAACTATAAACTGATAATTTATATATTTTTTTATGTTCTCTCATACTTAAATGAGAAAATTAAAACATTGAGATTCCACAGGTATTTTAAGCGTGTTTATCTGTTTCTGTTAGAGCCATATAAACATTTTACAACGAAAATATAGGAAGCCATGGCAGGAAAGACCATTTTGATTAAATATTAGTAACCCTAAACAGTTTCCTCACAGTACTATTTTTAGTTTGTACTTGAACACACAGTTAATAAAAGTTAAGCTTATATTGATACAAGGCCGCCAGCAGGGGGGTCAGGGGGTGTCCGTCGACCCCCTCTGAGTTTTTGAAAATTACATAAAATAAAACAATTCCCGTCTAAATCCTTAAATTTTACAGTATCGCCTAGAAATTTAAATGAGTATGATTATTATTTAAAAATTAAAGTTGTGGTATATTTATTTTATGTTTCTAGATAAACTTATTCTAGACTAGTTAATTGACTTAAACTTTTTGACCCCCTCAACATTTTTTTCTGGCGGCGGCCCTGTATTGATACATAGTTTGCAATGCAAGTAGTAGGGTTTAAAACAAATGCAACAAATTAATGTGAAGTGTCATTTTTGACAATGACATCAGAATTGTACCTGCAGAATCGAATTTTTTAAATTTTTTTGTTTTAAATGTAAAAGAACATACAGAAATTATACATTATTAAATAAATGGTTTACTTTATAGTTAAACTTGAGATTTGTTATTTTGTTTAAAAAAAAATCCAAAAATGTACTTTTTAATTTTTTTTTCAAATCTTTGATTTGTGACCGGTTTTATTATAAGCTCGAACTCAGTAACACCGTGAGTTGAGAGGAGAATGCTTGCCCTTCGATCAGCGGGGTAGATGTCTTTCCCTTTTATGAAATCAATATATACTGAATTTAGTCCAGGTTTTAGAGGTTATCCCATAGCCTGTCTGATGGATTAATACGGTTCGAAACGTCCAACATCTTTCCGTTAGGAGAATCTCTTGTTGAAAACTACCTATACTTTTACTTATGAGTCCCTTTAATTGATACCTAAAATAATTTAAATTATGGTCCAAGCGGCAACCGTCGTAAAACTACTATTCGAAACTCGCGTCTAGAGATACCCCTGACCACGAGCTTCTTAAACAGTGTTGAAAATGAAACGCTTTATTATGCAGGGACTCAAAAAAAATTACATTTTAATGTAATAATTTAGGGTCTTTTTTAATACGTTCCCGCATTTTTACGTTTGAAATATAATTGGGGAAAATAAAAAGCCGCTTTGCTAACCAGAACTAACCATGACCGACTAGAACTTTATTTGTAGAAGTTATAAACAAAATTTTAACAACGTATTAGAAAAAACCCGGGGAATATATAATTACACTTTTTAAAAAAATATAACTTTTACCATATCAAAAATTATAAAAATTTTGTTAATAACTTCTATGTAGGGATAATTTAGACAAATTTAAAAGCCCTACGTTCTACTCGGTCATGGTTAGTTTTGGTTAGCAAAGCGGCTTTTTATTTTCCCCAATTATATAACATACGTAAAAATGCGGAGACGTATTAAAAAAGACCCAAAATTTGCTTTTTTTACATTAAATGCATTATTTAGAAATAGTCTACTTTTTAAATAACGCGCCGAGTCTCTGTATAATAAAGCATGTCTCATGTGTCAACACTGTCAAGAATTTTGGGATCACGGGGTATTTCTAGACGCGAGTCTATTCGAAGGAGTTTTGATCAGTAGAATATAAAAATTTAAGACTGGCACCCCTATTCTTGACACCTCTGTTTGCCAGACCACCCTCAAAATATTTATTTCAATAATAATTTTTCTATGTAATGTATAAGAAAAAAATAAAACGTCAAAATTTTTGGTTTTTAACCCTCTTTTAAATGGGTTGGTCAAGCACATTAATACTTAACCAAATTTTGCCAGACTAGAAATTTAAAAAAGTCCTTTGTTGCTACTCGTTAAGCGCAATTTTTTTTGTTCTAGTATATTAATTATCGAATTTTTTAATGACTTTAGATCTCTTTTTATTGGGTGACATAGTAATAAAAAATATTATTTTATCCCTACTCTGAAGGAGAATGAAATGGTTTTATAGTTTTTTGAAATGCTTACTACTAAGTATTTGTGGAAAATGCTTTTTTCTTCTTATTCCAATAAATAAATAATATTTTTTAAATGCATCAAAAATAAAAAATAATATTTTTTCTTTGTTGTCAGTTTCATTACATAGAAAGCATTTGATTTTTCTTATTTAATGGAAAAAATAATTAGTATAGTTATAGGTACCTACATGACTTAAAAACACAAGCTTTACAATATGACATATTTGAAAGAATAATAATTCACTGTCAATTATGTTAATAACAAAAAAACTCGAGCTTAGCAACAAAGAACTTCAATCATTAATGTGCCAGACCAACCCTGTTTAAAAGAGGAATAAAAACCAAAAATTTTGACCTAATTTTTTCTTATACCTATAGCGGGTCACCTTAGCCCAAAAAAAGTTAAAACCCCGGAACCCAGCGACTGTTATAAATTTTAAAAAAAACCATTGAACTTAATAGTTTATATCCTCTATAAAATGTTTACCCTTTAGAATTGCCGCTTTTCTCGGGGGTGAATCCCTTCTCGGGGTAGAATTTTTTATCAAAAATAAGTCGGAATAGATTGACTAATTCTAGCAACTTTTTTTTTATAAATTTTTTCCGAAATCCATTACTTTTCGAGTTATTGTAATTGAAATGTCAATTTTCAACCAAAAAACACTTTCAGAGTTTTTCGCAAATAACTCGAAAATCATTATCAAAAAATCATTCTCACCAAAAATGAGCTTATAAAAAAGAACAAGAATGGTGAGTTACGATGTTCCCTAAAACCCAATACAAACGGAGTTATAACCTGTTGAAGGGTTTTTCTATTCGTCAAATCATTAAGTTAACGTATATAACCAAAAACGATCATTTTTCGGGAAAGCTCATTTATCTTTTTGAAGACAAAGCCTTTATTTTGTTTTATAAAAATCTCAGCGCTAAATTAGCGAGTTATGGTCAAAAAAAAGTTTATCTCTATTTTTTTAATGAAAAAATGGAAAATATCCCTAATCCCAATTGAAAATAATCTTTGTCACCTTACAATTTACTTTTTATGTATTTGTAATATGCTTAGGAAATTGACTGGTTTAAAGTGCATATTTTTAAAAAATTGAGCTTAAAGTGAAAGAGACCTTTTTAATTTTTGAAAATAGCCTTTTATTCAAGATAACTCAAAAAACCCCTTTAAAGATGCGTAAAATTTGTAGAATACAAAATTGTAGGTTTTTCTTTATCAAAAATTTTAGTTTTGTTTTTGTTTACGTATCATTAAGGGTTTTTGAGATATTTTGAAGAAAAGGCTATTTATTTCAAAATTACAAAAATGTCTCTATCACGTTAAGCTATTTTTTTTTCAAAAATATGCACTTTAAACCAGTCAAACTGCCTGAGCATATTACAAATACAAAAATAAAGTAAACTGTAAAGTGACAAAGATTAATTTTAATTAGGCTGGTAATTAGGGGGTGATTTTCACATTTTTTCATAAAAAAAATAAAGATCAACTTTATTTTGGCCATAACTCGCTTAATTTTAGTGCTAAAGACTTTTGTAAGAAACAGAAATAAAGGTTTTTTTAAGTAATTCAAAAAAGGTATTATGAGCTTTTTCCAAAAAATGTATCGTTTTTTGGTTATATTACGTTAAAACTTTTAATGTTGACATTTGACGAATAAGAACCAACCTTCAACAGGCTATAACTCCGTTTGTATTGGGTCCATGGACATCATAAGCTACATTTTTCATAAGATGGATATTTTCGATAAAATGCTTACTTTTCGAGTTATTTGCGAAAAACCGTCTGAAAACGTGTTTTTTTTAGTTGAAAAATTGACATATTCAATTGCGAATAACTCGAAAAGTAATGCCTTTCAAAAAACTTTATAAAACAAAAGTTGCTTAGAATTAGTCAATCTATCCACTTCGTACTTATTTTTGATAAAAATTCCACCCCGAGAAGGGGTGGCATTCACCCCAGGAAAAAAGCGGCAATTTTGAGGGGTAAACATTTTTATAGAGGATATTAACTATTAGTTCAATAGTTTATTTTAAATTTTATACACAGTCGCTGGGTTCCGAGGTAATAATCTAAGGTGACTCCGCTACTATACAAAAAAATATTGCAATTAATATTTTGAGGGTGGTCTGGCAAACAGTTGTCTCAAGAATAGGGGTGCCAGACTTAAATTTTTATATTCTACTGATCAAAACTTCTTCGAATAGTAAAACATTGTACTTATATCTTATACATTAATTTTGCAAAAAATTAGAAAAAAAAATGGATAAGTTACAGATCGCCAGACCTTTGGTTTATTACTGGTCTAATATCCAAAAAGTAATAAAGTTTATTTTTGTACTTATTCTGGTTAACCCCCTCTTACGACGGTTACCGCTTGGACTATTATTAATTTGTCAACGACTAAAAGGTGTCTGAATAGAAAGAAGTAATTTAACATTCAATTTCTATTAAGAAAACATGAAATAAATTTTTAAATAGTTTCTAAAAGTCCAGATGTAAACGTTGCAGCTTATAACTTTACATAAAACTAACAGATATTAACGGCCTTCCCCGGGTTGGAAGACAATTTTTATCAAGCATGCATATTCATTATTCACCTTTATCCGAATAAGCTTTTAGTTTTTATCTAGCAGTAAAAATAAATTCTGAAAAATCAAAAAGGTACAATTTTAATTATTTCCAGATATCTATAGCAAAAGCATTTCAAATTAATAAAATAAAATGCAATATTGTAAGCTATGGGAACAAGCTTTCAGTATGCAAATCTTAAAATTAGGATTGCACCTGGTAACAACAATTTTACATTTTTAACATATTTGTTATATTTTTATGTTTGGTTAATTATTGTTAATTGGGATAATTATTTTAAGTTTGTACATTAATATTACATGTATTATGGTGAGCTACCAGTATTATTAATACCAAACGTCTACGGGTTCGTTTAAAATGTTTATGAGACAAGTTTAAAAACAAAATCTACCCGCTGATAATTCTGGTTTTTACATTTTTGTTTATGTTTCTACATTTTCTTGTGTACGCAATGAATAAACTGGTATTTACAAAATGCTTAATTAGAGGAAAATCAATATATACAATGAAAATCCAGGAAGCAAATTTTTGTTTTAAACAAATAATTAAATTTGAGGAAAGTATCAAAAAAACATTTACCAGTGTTGGTACCACATTTATAAAAAAAAACCTTTCCCCGTCACGCCACTTTAGCGTTCAAAAGTTATTAGACCAAAACTTTTATAAAACATTTTTTTAACCCTGTAATTTAGAAATCAATATCCGTAGAAGAAAACATCATATTCAGTTTTTTAAAATTTTTTACTAAGAAATCTACTGTTAAATTTACTTCCACCTTTATGGTTCTTGATAACACAGCTCCACAAAATAAAAAAGTTAAAGGTCCGAAAGACTTGACGAAGGTGTCTTTATGTTTTTGGGGTTGCTTTGACCTAAAATTGACCTTGATCATCAGCGACCCCAAAAACATAAAGGTACCATAGTCAAGCCTTTCGGACCTTCAATTTGGATTAATTTTTTTGATCTCCCAGATTCGTATTTAGCGACCTTAAAAACATAAGTATACATTCTTCAAATAGGGTACGATTAATTTTGCAGATTTGACCTTGAAATGCCCTTGATCCTGACCTGATGGGGTCAAACTGACACACAAAAAAATACCTGGTCAAGGCTTTCGAACATTCAATTTTTTTATTTTGTCGGGCTGTGTAATTAAACACGCTGTTTTTGTGGTACTTTGAGTTGTAAACATTTAAGTAACATTTCTAACAAATATCTACTTTAGAATTTTTTGCCATTTGTTTTTCAGAGTTGCCATAAATTAAAAAAATCTTTTTTAAAAACATTCTTAAGCATAATGACTTTTATCCAAAAGTGATTAAATATTTATTGTTATCACAAAAACCATAAATCAGTTTAAATAAATGTATATATTTTTTTAAGAAATGCCGGTGATGCAGTCATATTTTTGTATTTTGTTTCAAACTTAGTAAAACTAAAATATTAAAAAAATATTTAAAAATTTAAACAGTATTTTTTTGGTAGCTTACTACTTCTTTCTTAAATATTAGCTAAAAACTTAAAAAATAATTATTTTAGGTTCTTTTATTAAAACTTCGTATAGGTTTTATAGTCGTCTACGTTATTAACTCAGTACTTTATTATTGATTTGATCTTTAAAGGTTGCAATTGTCCTGGAAAACAAAAGCAAATAAAAACGACTATTTATGATTAAATTTTTTTCGCAACGGCAATTTTCCAATTTCCTTTTACTCGCTTTAATTAAACAAAAAGCATATTTTATTTTTTATTTTCCTAATCCTGGATGCCTGAAGAAATCACTTAAAACGAGTCAATTTAACGGGAAACGTTAAGTAATTAAAATTTAAAAGCCAATGCAGTGAAGATAAAAATAAACAAAAGGAGATTCGTCTTGTAAGATAAAGTTCCAGCCTGATGCATTACCTCCTGAAAGAGAAAATAGTTTTTACGAAGTTACCTACTTACTGACCTACGCTTTACAGGATTTAATTCTTAAATCATTCAACAGATTAAATATTTATTATTGCAGCAATGTGCCAATTTGTCAAATATGCTTACCCGTAGGCTACTTGAACACTGAAATCTGTCATTCCCTAAAGTGTAACTTTTCAAATTGTATTATAAACATTTTACATAATATGTTACGGTCTTTAATAGATAAGTCATTTAAGTTTTCTGATGAAGGACAACGTATGTCCGAAACTTCAAATTTATTTTCAAAAATATGTGATTAACAACACTCACTTGGTCATTTTTATGGACCCTAGAAACCCAAAAAAAAGCTTTTCATTATGAAAAAGGATTGAACATCTAATATTAGCATATTTTGTACAAAATCAAATGTTTGATGCAACTAGTTTGCGTAGGCCTTGGGTTGAAGCAGATGTGGTCGTAGTGCAGATGTTTAAAATTGAATACAGAGCTGTCATTAAATTTTTGATGAATGAAGGGCATTCGTCCACGTAAATCAAAGAACGTTTGGATGAAGTGTATAGGGAATTTTCCCCGTCTTACTTGACCGTAAAAGAATGGACCAAACTATTTAAATTGGGTCGGGAAACGCTTGAAGATGATCCTCATTCCGAAGGCGGCCAACTTTATGAAATGTCAATGCGGGACATACGAAGACAGGGGGGAGGGTTGAGGTAAAGGAGTAAAATTAATAAAAACGGGTAATACTGAATCAACATTTTATTATGTAAATAGTATTTTCCCGTTGAATGACATTTTTTCACTAGATTAGGTTCTTGTTGAGTATGCCATAAAAGTTTTGACAACTGTGCATATTAAATTTTACTATAAGCATTGTACGCAACGTTTCAACTGTAACGGACGGGTGTATGAAGTGAAGTGGAA
>JAHBCN010021344.1:0-14158 GCA_019359885.1 Listronotus oregonensis | reverse complement strand
TATATCTCTTCTTTCAGTTGTTTGCAAAGTAAAAAAAAAATTCATTTTCCCAAATTTAAAAGGGGTATCGGAAAAAAAAAAAAGTTTTTAATGATAGACAATATGGATTCCGTCACAGTAGATCCACAGTTCTTTTTCCCCTTTGTCTCACAAACTGGAACAAGTCCCTTGATTCCCTTTTGGTGAACCCCAAAACCCCGTTGCTTTGACATATCCAAATTTTGATCAGGTGGGGCATGATGGGCTTCTTAACAAATTTCCCTTTTTTAGGTCTTTCACCTAATTTTTTGCTCTTTTTTCCAGTTTCCTTTCTAATCGACGTATATTAGTTAGTGTAGATGGTCTTCCCCCAGTTTCCCCCAAATTAATGGGGGGGAAATTCGGGGCTCGGTGCTGGCACCCACGCTGTTTCTTAAATTAACGATTTTTCCACAATCAATCCCATTCATAGTTTTTTGACAAATAGCCCCCTCCACTCCAGTATTCAATTTCTCCAAAATGTCCCTTGATTTAAAAAAAGCGCAGGAAAAGCAGATATCTTTTTCCCAACCCCTCAAACTTTTTTTGGTTGGGGGCCCCAGGAATCTTGTTCAGTTTAATGCCTCGAAAACAAGCCATTTTCGCTATCGAAAAAAAGTCTAAAAATGCTCATTCCTTAATAGAGCGGCCAAGTTCTGCAGAACAAGGAGTCGTTTAATCTTGTCGGCGTTACTTTCGAGAATAACCTCAACTGGCACAAACACATTTATCCATAGCTTCGGCAGCTTCAAAAAAGGTTGGATTTCTTTCCCGGGGAGCCAGAAAAATACTCTTTTCCCCCAATCTGTACACTCTTTTTTCCCAAATCAGACCCTTTTTTAGAATATTGTTCAAAATCCCCGGGGAAGGCGCCTTTTCAACACAAAGGCATAGGGGACTCCATTCAAAGAAGCCCCGTTCGTCTTATTAATGATCCAACGCTCACAGCAAGGCTTCCTCTTCTTCCCCCCCCGTCGAGTTTTTGGGGGTTTTCGGTTTTTCTTCTATAGGTTTTTTTGGTTTGCTCAGAGGAGTTATCCAAAATTTTTCTGGCAGCCCCCCCAAAGAGCAACACGTAGTGCAACTTTTATGCACCCTTTTTTAAAAATTCAGTTAGAGAGGCCCCGAATTTCCCCGGGGTTTCTTTCGTTCCTTCATCCCTAAAAAGGGCAAAAATTATGGAACCAGCTGCCCGAAAATTTTTCCTTTTCCTCCCAATCCCCAAAAATTTAACCCCGTGGGGGAAAAACTCCTCTCCCCCACTGAAGACACCCCCGGTACGTTAGTCCCCTTTGGGGATTACCTTCGGGGGGCGCCCCAAGATAAAAAAAAAAAAAAAAAAAAAAAAAAATGTTACTAAGAAATTCAAAAGGGGCCCGGGGAATTCTTTGAAGAGGCGTTTTAAAAAATTGTGTTTCCAGTAACTCAAACTTTTTATTTGGGAAAACATTATGTTGTTATTATAAAATTTTTTTTTTTTTTTAATATTTTATTGTTTAGTAGGCCCATTAGGCATGGGGATCTAAAAAAAAAGGGGCCATAATATCGGAAAACCCCCAAAAAATTATTGACTTTTTGTTAATTTTTTTTTTTTTCCTGGTACGGTTAACATTCGTCATATAAACTTATCACTAAAGTTTTGTTTTTTGATATTTTTTAAATTTTAAAAAAAAAATTTAAAAAAGTTCTTCTTTTTTTTACTTATAAACTTAATTTGGTTAAGGTTTCCCAGATATTAAAAATAAAATGTTTATTTATGTTTTTATATCTTGTTAACTTTTTTTTTACATTAATAGTTGGAAAAAGTTAAAAGGGGTTTTTTTCCAATTTGAAATTTTGGGGGTGTTGGCCCCTTTTGTTTTTAAAAAAATACCCCCCGAACATATGCCCCCGTTGCTTCTTTCCCCGAGATAAAGGGGAAGTTTAAAAAAAAAGGGTTTTTTAAAAATTATCAAAATATCCAAAAAAATGATTTGGTCAAAAATTTGGGCAGTTATTTGAAAAGGCTTTTTTTTACCAAACCGGGAAAATTTCTTTCCCGGGGCGCTCAGTGGGAAAAACAGCCCTATTATTGACAAAAAAATACACCAAATTTTTTCAAAATTTTTTTTTTTTTTTAGGATTAAAAATTAAAAAAAAAATTTTTTTTTCCCCTTTTTTTTTATCAAATTGTTTTGAGAAAAAAACCCATTCCTTTTTAAAAAGGGGTTCCAGGGCAAAAAAAATAAAAAAAAAATAAAAAATAAACACTTTTTCCTTAAAAATAAATGAGCAAAATGTCCACCTTCGGGGTAAAATACAGGACTGCAATCTATTTGTCATTGAGTGTCTGACACGTGAAAAAAATTTCCCGGAGTTTTCCCTTTTGACATTGCAATTGTAATTTTTCCCTTTTTCCCCCCCGTCTTTACATCTAGCAGGAGTTTTATAAACAAAAGCTTTTAAATGGCCCCATAAATAGAAACTGGGGGATTTCATATCAGACTGCGAGGTGGCCAATTTTGAGGCCTTTTGGATCGGGTAGGTGATGTCGAGACCCCGGCGAGCAAGAGCACAAAATGATTTTGGCCCCCCGTCGTGCATAAACCACATTTGGGGATTTTTACTTGTACGGGTTTTTTTTCAAAAAAAAGGGTTTTAATGATCTTAAAAAAAAGTCCTAGGATTCACCTGTTAATCTTGCGGGAAAAAAAAAAGGGGCCAATTAGGTAGTCACCAAAATTTTTCCACCCAAACGTTCAACGAAAATTGTTGCTAAAATTTTAATTTTTCAATAAGGGGGATTTTCGCCCCCAAAAATGGTCATTGAAAAAATTTCCTATAATAGCATCTCGAAAAAAAAATTGCCTCGTCCGTAAATAAAATTTTTTGGTAAAAAATTATTGTATGCCATGGTATGAAAAAAACCACCTGCAAAACATTAATCTTGTTTAAAAACCCCCGAGGTAGTAGATTTGGGACCCGCTGTATGTGATATGGGTACAGGGGGTTTTTTTTTTAGAATTTCCCAAAAATTTTTTGGGGGGGCCGACTTCAAGCTGCTATGCAATCTTCCTGGTACTACTTAAGGATCTTCTTCTAGGGGCCAATTTATAGCTTCTTAAAATTTAGGCGTTGTTGCAGTTTCGGGTTTTTCACCACCTGTGTGTTTTTAAAAAACCCCAGTTTCTAACCTTGCGTGTAGCGTTCTAAATTTTTTTTGGACAGGGAAATTTCCCCTCTTTTGGGGATATCTGCCTTTTGGAAAATTTTTTTCGTGCCCTTTTTCCCATTTTTATTTTAACCCAAAAAATAAATGAAAGTCAGCCATTTCAGCTTTGGGGTAAAATTTTGTGATGGATTACTGCTAATTGACAACTCTGAATTTAACTGATATGAAAAAAATATCACTGTGATTTTCTCCAAAGGGGTAAGTAGGTAAGTTGGGGGCTTCGCAATAATTTGTTATAAAAAGCAGATGGGTAGGGCTAAAAATGTTTTAAAACGTCACAAGTAAAATGTTTATTTTCACAATAAAAAGGTATATTTGGGGCCCCATAAAAAAAAAAATTTAAAAAAAGCCTTTGGTTCCCAAAATTTTCGTTTAAGGATATTTATGATATTTAAATATTTTTTTTTTTTTAAGTGTCAGACACTCAATAAAAAAATAGATTGCAGTCCCGTTTTTAAAAGGGGAAGGTGGACATTTAGTTTTTTCAAGGTAAAAAATTTGTTTTTTTTTTTTTTTGGTTTTTTTTTTATGTTGCCAAAATGGATAGTTTTAGAATGAGTTAATGTGGTTTTTTTTTTTTTTCGAAAACGGCTAGAAAAAAAAAACACAGGAAAGTAAAAAGTTTTTTTTTTAGTTGTTTAAATTTTTAAAAATATAAAAACTAAAAAAAAGTCATTGGTGTTTTTTTTTTGTCAATAGGGTTTTGGGGCCCCGGGAGCCCAAGGGGCCCCTAATAATTTCAATCGGGGTGAGAGCTAAATAAGCACCTTATTACTTCAAAAAACTAAAACCAAATTTCGATCAAACGGTTTTAGGATTTTATGATATTTTATAAATACCGTTTTTTTTTAAACCAACGCCCTAAAACCGAAACGAAGCAATTTCTTCAACTTTTTTAAAAAGCCTTTTGCCAATCACCTTTTTGAAGTTTCGTACCTTAGTTGGGGAAAAACCCTGATAAATAACACTAATAATATCACCACGGTGTCGGCGAGGTTAAAAGGTGCCAAAAAAATGCAGTAAAATGCATGTTTCGGTATTGGGCATCGTTGACGGAACCCGGAAAAAAGGGTTAAAAAACCCCACATGAAGATTCATAATATTAAGGTCCCAAACCCCTTCGTGGGCCCCCTGAAAAAAAAAATATATATATATATATATATATATATATATATATATATATATATATATATATATATATATATATATATATATATATATATATATATATATATATATATATATATATATATATATATATATATATATATATATATATATATATATATATATATATATATATATATATATATATATATATATATATATATTATATATATATATATAAATGGATCTGGGGGGTGTCTCTCTGGGACAACCAAAATGCATAGAAATAATGGCACGCGCTATACCCTAAAAGATTTTTTTTTTTTAAAGGGGGCAATTGCTGCTGTAGAAGAGTATTTTGGGAAAAATGAAGGAAAATGTTTTTTGAAAAGAAGTGTAACATTGAAAAAAAAAATATTTTAAAAAAAACAAAAAATTTTTTTAAATTTGTGTTATCTTTTAAAAAAATTAAAAATTTTAGACTACCCTCGTACTAAAAAAAATTTTCCATGTAGCATTGAAAAAATTTAAAATTTAAAATTTTTTGCATAATATTTGTGTGTTATTTCTAAAGGAAAAAAAAAATTTTTCTTTTGCACGATTGCAAAATGGCACTTTTAGGGGGTGGGGGGAAAAAAATAACAAAATGCCCGCATTTAAAAATTTTTCATTTTCATGCGCAAAGATTTTTTTTGGCACGCAAATGAGGGGCTAAAAAATTTTTTTTTTGGTAGGGAAATTTTTTTGCGAACGTTTTTTTTCTGCATATTTCCCCCATTTATGGTCCATTTTTTAATGTATTAATAACTTCGAATGAAATAATATTTAAAAAAAGGTTTCTCATATTTTTTTTATTGTGCTTTATTAATTTAAATTTGGCGCTTAAAATATTCCGTATTAATTTTTTTTTATTACCTTTTTAATATTTTTCCATGCACCATGTATTTAAAAGACACCATGCAAAAATTTTTAAAAACAAAGAATTTTTTTTTGTTTCTAAACAATCATAACCATTTTCTAATGTCACGCAAGCATCAGAAAATTCGGCATAAAGTTTAAAATAAGTTTCTAAGAATAGAGGGGAAGGGGAAATTTCCAGACGATGTTTTTTGAAAGTCGCAATTTGGCCCCAAATTAGGCTCCTGCCGGCAAAATCAAAGGAAAAGTCCAAATACTTTATGGTGGGGAAAAATCTGAAACTGAAAGTGTTTTAAAGATCAAGAAAAAGGGAGATACCCCAAAATTTTTTAAAACGGGAAATTTTTTAAGAAACAAAAGGGTTTGGCCAAAAAAAGTCAAGGATTTTTTCAAAAGAAGAAATATCTACATTTATTAATGAAGAAATTTTATGAAATAATTTTTTGAAAAAAATTGCGCCCTTTTTGACTTGTTGGCGCCTGCAGACGAGAAGAATTTTAAAAAAAAAAAAACATCCGACATCGAGGACAAAGGAACCCCAATTGTTGTGAAGATTCCAGACGCTAAAAACTATACCTAACGTACTTTGGGTCCTGTCTGAAGAGATCAAAGAGGAAAGTATTTGTTCCTATATCGGAAGAAAAGCATTGGGGCCACCGACAACAAAATTCAACGGGTTTTTCGTACATTTCAAAAGGGGAATTTGCAAAAAAACAATGCTTGGGGGATCAATATTTTTAAAAAGATGCTTTCGAGATAGCAGCATTTTTAAAGTTGCCGAATCCAGCCCCATTTCCCCCTGCCACAGCTTCCGCGATTTCCCCAACGTTTTTTTTGGAAATTCCGGAAAAGGACTAAGAAAAAAAGGGTTTTAGGGGTTGAAAGGGGCGCTAGCCGAGGGATACATTGAGAATCAACAGGCTACAAAAAGGGGTTGGAAAAAGATTTAAACTGCAAAACCAAAAAAACCTTTAAGAAGCCAGATAAAATGTCCTGTTCCACAGACGCTGTTCAATCAGAAAAAAAGACAAGTTTTTTTTTTAACATCGAGCAGCGAACCATCATTGACGTTCCAAGAAATCATTTGAAATCGACCATAAACCTTCAAAATACAACTAATTGTACTTTTTATATTTGTTAATAATAATTAAAAAGTTTTTTTTTTGATAATCTTTTAAAAAAAAAAATTATTTACTTTGGATTTTTAATTTTTACTGAAATATTCGTATATTTCTAATAATCATATTCTTTAATAAAACGGGGGTAAAAAAGTATTCGAAAAAAAAAAAAAGTATTGTTCCTAATACTTAAAGTGTTTTTTTCCCCCCTTTAAAAAATTTTATCCGAACCCGCTTAGCGTCGTTCGTCAATTTTGTTTTGGCGTGAAAAAAAGGTATCACTTTACGCATTTTTGGGGGGAAAATTACTATATCAAAAGAAAAAAAAAATCAAAAAGGCCCCAATTTTAAGTAAAACAACAATTTATTTATTTAACGTTATGTTAAGGTCCCCCAAAAGGCCCGGGGAAAAATTCCCAAAAAAATAAATCGATTTTGCCAGACAGCTCGGATCAGGATGCGGTTTTTGAATTTTTCGGAAAAGTTCCAGGAAATTTTTTAAAAAAAAAAGAGAGAGCTGGTCGACCCAAACTGCATCTGGGGGGGAAAAGGGAACCCCCCCAAATTTCATAATTTTTTAAAAAATATTGAAAAAAAAACATTAAATTTTCCCCCCGGATGATGTTTATTTTTAAAATTTACCTAAAAAAACCCCTACGATGGGGGAAAGAATTTTCCCAAATCCCCCTTTTAAAGACAGGTCGAGAGAATACGGATTAAAGCTATTTTTTGGGGTTTTTTGGGCTCTGATTCGAAATCCACCGTTTGGGAAAAACCCTAGGGCCCACGAGGGGGTTTCCCCCAGGGGAATTTTGGCCAAAATTGAAACGGGGAAAAAGATGATCCTCAAAGAAATTTTTTTAGACACGCTAAGACAACAAATAGAGGTACGACGCAAAAAGAATTCCACGGTATAACCCGCGACAGTGCCCCGATGCTAAGCTTTTTCCGGTTTTTTGGGCCCCCAAAATCGAAAATCTTTGCTTTTAATAAAAACCCGGGGGTTTCGTTCCCCCACCGGACGAAGTTTCGGTAAAACCAAAAAAACATCGAGCAAGAAAAACCCCAAACCCAAAAAAAATTTTAGGTGTTTTACTAAAGTGCTTGGGTATATGACGTACATTTGCGATAATATTGTTTTAGCGATTTGGTTTTAAAAAAATATTTCTTTTTGGGATAAAAGCTTCTTCTAGATTCGAATTTTTTTCCAAATTTCATCCCCTTTTTGTTTTCTCCCCCGGATCGTAGGGGGGTTTTGAGACGATTCAGAATCAGGGGCCTTTTAAAAATTCCCGGGGGGGAATTATTACGTTATTTTACATTATTTTATCGACCTTGTATATTTTTGAAATAGATATAATTTTGGGGATGCATTTCATGCCCCCCCGATGGGGCTTTCGCAAACGATTTATTTTGGGGCCAAATTGGTAATTTTTTTGGTCTATGACTTCAATTTTAAACATTATAAAAAGGTAAATTTTCCCCTTTTCGACGTTTTTAGTATAAAAAAAGGGCTGAGTAGAACATTTACCTTTTTTTTAAGACAAAAGGAAAAACCCTTTTTTTGGCGCAAGGCTACATATTTTTTATTATTGTCAAGAATTAAAAAATTTTTTTTTATCATAAAATAAAAAGTAAAGGTACTTGCGTTTTAAATTTTGGGGGTTGGGGGAAATTTTACCAAAAAAAAATGAAAAATCCAAAAAATAGCCGTTAAATTGGTCATCTCGTCTGGGGTTTACAGGCTCGTTGGATTCCAAAGCTAAGAAAAAAACCCTTTGCAACAAAAAAAGTCTCATCCGATTCACTTGAAAAGAATTTTTTAAATTTTCCCCTTCCAAAAAAATTTGGGGTTTTGGGGAAATGTATCCATCTGATTACTTTAAAAAAACGATTTTTTTTGAAAACATATTTTAACAATGTTTTTCTGCAAGATGATTATCGTTTTTATCATGGAGTAGAGGGACCATAGTATTGAGAGCTTAATGTTTTGTTTTTTTTTGGACAATTTTCCCGCAACGTACTTTCTTTTTATGGAATAAACCGTTGATAATTCGCACCATGTCATGACTTTTCTAGCGACAACTGTAGGCAGACTTTTTCAGCTTCTTTTTTATTTCTGGATTTTTAAAATTTCAACAAAACTTTTTAATTAATTTACTTAAGTTTTAAAGAAACATAAAAACAAAACGTTTTTGTAAAGGGGGATTCCTCCAGTTTCTACCAAATTTTAAAATTTATCTATCTTGTTTTTTATGTTGAGGGGAACCCCCAACTGGCAAAAAACTTTAAAAATTATAGCCTCAGCAGCTTCAAGAAAGCTTGATTTTTTTTTAGCCAGAAAATATTACTTTTTTTTCCAATATGTATACTTGATGTATTCCAAAGCAAAACCCCCTTTAAAAAAAGTTCTCATGTCTGGGAAATGGCGTTTTTTTCAACACTTAGAAAATTTTTGACCCATTCAAAAAAAGGTTCCCCCTTTTTGATCCCACGCTTACAGAGAGGCTTCCTCCACTTGTCACCATCAAACGCGGGGGGGTGGGGGCACTCTTCTATAGGTATTTTCACGGTTTTGCTCAGAGGAGTTGGCCAGTATAACCCCTTTTTTGGAGCCCCCAAAAAAGCAAAAAGTAGTAACTTTTATGCTTTTTTTTTCATTTTAAACCCAGAGAGGCCCCGAAATTCCCGTTTTCCCCCTTTCTTTTTCCAGAGGTCCAGACTATGAAACCCACGCGAAAAAGTTTTTTTCCCCCTTTGGCCCCAAAATTTAAGCCCCGTGGGGGCAAATTTTCCCTCACCGCCCCTTAAGACACCCACGGTACGTTAGTACTTAGGTCTTACCCTTGTGGACTGTCCAAAGAAAAAAAAAAAACATCGACAGAAGGCTTGGAGAGGGGGGTTGTTTAAGCATTAAATATTTGATACTGGAAGATCCAGATCGGCCAGAACAGTTGAAGCAGAGAAAAGGGGGAATTTTAAATGGTTAAAGAAAATCCGAAAACTAGAGTTAAAAAAATTTGCTGTTTTGGGGAACCAGTGGAAAAAAACTACTGCATGGATAATCCTCCATGAAAATTTTTTAAACCCTTCCCCAAATTAAAAAAAATTCAAGTGCTTTTATGAAGGGGATGATATACATCGTTTTAATATGCGGGCCCAAAATTTCGTCAAAAAGAATGACTTAAAAACATTGTGTTATTCAAGGGGGAAGCAACCCCTTTTTTCGGGGGGGGAATTCAAATTTTTATAATGCACTTTTGGGGCTGTTAAAAAACCCCCCTGCATATGTAGAAAAAAAAGGCAAAGCGTAGATTTTCATTAAATATTATGGCCGGGCTGATAGGTGATAATATCATAGGGGGCCAAAATTTTTCGATGGCGCGTTAAATGGCGATATGTATTTAAATTTTACAAAATTCACTACTGGATCTGTTTTGTCCCGCTTAGATCATGGGGAAACATGTAGTCCCCCAAGACGAAGCACCATCGCATTTTAACTTAGCAGTATGGAATATTTAATCGAAACTTTTCCTAACCTTTAGATAGCACCCTTTTGGGCCCCGGGGATTAATTTTATGAATTTCTTCTTTTTTGGGGATATTTGAAGTCGCTCCAAAAAAAATCAATACTTAATC
Organism: Listronotus oregonensis; assembly: GCA_019359885.1. Lineage (NCBI taxonomy): Eukaryota > Metazoa > Arthropoda > Insecta > Coleoptera > Curculionidae > Listronotus > Listronotus oregonensis. The sequence goes on along the minus strand of JAHBCN010021344.1, from coordinate 4,148 downwards.
AAGAAAAATTTTTAAAAAAAATGATAATAGGTGGATGGAAAACGGAATACTAACGAAAACTTTCATATAACATGAAGACAATTTTTGAAAAGCATTAGAAAATGTATTGTATTTTCATAATTTAATATAACTAAGAATTGTTTACTTTTTTTCCTTTAGAAACGCCTAAAAAAACCCTTAAGTCAATTTTCTGGGAACCGAAGGATTTTCGACATTAATCGGAAGAACATTATTTTCGGTTTGGGGAAATATCTGTTAAATTAAAAAAGTTTTTTAAAAAAATTAATGTTATGTTTCAGGTAAAGTGCACTCTAACGGAATAAAAAAAAAAAAAAATTGTTGTTCTTAGAATTATAAAGTCAACCAAACCTGTTTTTATACGAAATATTAACTTAATGGGTTAAAAAAAAAAAATAAATATGCCAAAAAAATTTAAAAAAAAAATTATATTTTACATATCTGTATCTTTTGGAATGGTGGAGATTTCTACATTTTCTCATATAACTTCTAGCATTCTTTTTTTAAAAAATTGAATTTAAATTTAATTTTTTTTTAAACCATTACAGCAGCTGTCCAAATCAACCTCGTTTTTGGTGCAATCGGATCTTGGAACTGTCATATTAATAAATGTTTATATTTCAATCGATATTGCCTATATTAACCAAAACCAATATTATTAAAAAAAATTTTAAATTTCATTTTTTATATAATTGGCTGATTCTGATTTTTTTTTCTGGCAATTTGTGTTTTTTTCCAAAAAAAAAAAAAACAGATCACTATACCAAAGACCCTGCTTTTTAAACTGGCCTTCCCTTTTTTCTAGTCCTGAGGTTCGTTGCTTTCAAAAATGGATTATGCTTTTTTTAAGGGTAAAATAAAATTTTGTAACAATTTTTTTGGGGTTGGTTTTAATTATGTCATCCTTGGGGGAAATGTTAAACATAAAAAAATCCTTATGACATGCCTGATGTTTTCTTAATTTTGATATAGGAAGTAACTTTAGAAGCCCTCAAGTAATTTAAATTAAGTTCGTGAAAAACTTTATGTATTAACTGTTTTAAGGCTATTTAATTGAGCAAAAAGAAAAAAATTTAAAAAAAAAGTGGAGACGCAAAGGGGAATATACTGACCCAAATGATAGTACTGAAATATTCGATGCTGCTTTTTTTTTGGGGGTATCAAAATTAAGAAAAGATCAGATAACTAAAAGATTATGCTCAGACATGGTACCCATTGCAAAACATGAAACCAGCAAATTAATTTTTACACCAAGTAGTTTTAACAACATAAATCAAAATAATTCATTAAATAAAGCATCCCGGGGAAAATATCGTTTAAAAATAATTTTTCATCATTATCAATTTTTTTTCAGTAAATACATTTTTTTTTATTTTTTAAAAACATATACATAATAACAGAAATTTTTGTAAATTTCAGATTTTTACCTTCAACCCTGTCAAAATTATTTAAAATAAAAAAATTTGAAAAAAAAAAAAGGTTTTTTTTAATTTAAAAATTTTCCCCCTTTGACAATAGCCAATTAACAAAATTGTCGTCGTCCTCATTGTACTTTAAAAAAAAGCTTAATAATTGTGGTATAATTTTTTTTGCTTTTAAAGCCCTTCTTATATACATACTTAACAAGATAACCCCAAAAAAAATTTAACAAATTTTAATCTTTTGTTTATAATAATTTTATAGCTTTGACAAAAAAAAAAAAACTGAGTAATGTTGTCAATATAATACACAAAAAAAAAAAATTTTCGAAAGGTATAAAAGAAAGTTTTTGCTTGGCAATTTGCAAGCCGTTAGGGGGGTTTTTTTTAAAAAATTTATGAGCAAAAAATTCCAAAAAAACAACAAACTTGAATAAAACCTTTAAAACAATTTTGCCTACAAAATTTTTTTTTTGGGGCGGATTCGTCAGGGCTATTTCACGTAAGGAGTTTTTTAAAATAAACAGAACAGAGAATTATTTTATTAAAAAAATTGCCATTAAAACAAGTAAACCAATAACTACCTAATTATTTATAAAAAAATTAAAATTTAATAATTATTAGTTTGAGCGCTGTTTTTTTCAACCACAGGATTGAGTTTGTACCTGGCCCTTTTAGTACTCGTAGAGGCCGAAGCTTCATTTTCCTTATTTTTGCAAATTGTTAATTAAATTTAGGTGGTGTCGGATTCAGCGGGGAAATAGGGTTTTTTTAAAAGTTTGTATTTTAAAAAAGCCCTGTGAGCTTAATAGCTTGATCACCAACTCCATTTTTTTTTAAAGTAGAGATTGCAGAAGATCGATGGGAATGATTGGTAGTTTTAATTTTTTTTTTTTCTAAGCCAATTTTTTCAGAAGATTGTTTTGTCCACTTTGATAAGGTATTTGGCCCGGCATGTTTTTGTACCATACTCCTTTTTCCAGTTGGGGGAAAGTTAAAAACAATCGCTCTGTTTAAGTAGGATTATGTGCTCTTTTTTTTCCTTAATTTTAAATATAACCTGACTTGGGGACAGGTTTTCATTGGTTTCTTTTTACTAGCTATTTACTATTTGTCAAACCCTTTTTTAGCCTCCTTGGGAAGTTTTAAAATATGGGATTATGTTCAACCCCCTTTCCGAGAAGTTGCCTAAAAAAAAAATTTTAACTTAACAAAAAAAAAAAATATAACAATTATTTATTTACCTACCCCTTTTTGGTCCAGTTCTTTTTAAAAAAACCAAATTTTACAATTAACGGCTTCGTTGCCACGCCAGGCAAGTTCAAAGGAACAAATGTGGCAAAAAATTTTTTTTTAAACCGTCTGGGGTTTTTTCCTCGTAACATTTGACCATTTCCAAAAGATTTTGGGGAAAAAAATTTTGAATTTTTTTCCTTTTTTTTTTTTCCTGAAAAAGGGGGGCCTTTATCTGTGCCTCGAGTTTTTTTAAATATTAAACCCCAAATGGTAAAAATTTTTTTCCCCAAAATTTTTGAAATATTTTTTTCACCATCCTGCTGTATTTTCAAAAGGTTTTATAATTTTATCCTTTTTAAAAACCCTCCCTTTTTTTCTTCATGTTTCTATAATCCCAAAATTTTTCCAAATCTTTTTGGGGAAATATCTTTTTTTCCAAATTATAATTTCTTTTTTCCCAAGAAATTGGGAAAATTGTTCCCCAGATCTTTTCGATTTCGCCGGGCTATAAGGGATCGTGTTATGAATTACTTTTTTTTATCTCAGTAAATGAATTACTTCCAAATCTGTTTTCATTGTTTGAACTCATTTTTTTTTTATAATTCAAAAAAAATTTGAATGAAAAAAATCAGTTTGACAATGTTAAAAAATTGTCGCTGGGGAAAACCATGGGGTTTTGGGTTTTTTTCCCGATAGCAATATTTTTTGGGGACCGATTTTTTTTGGGGGTAATACACTCTAAAAGAAATAGTCAAAGTTATAAAAAAATTTTATAAACAAAAAACATTTTTTTTTAAATTTCATGGCGTGATCTTGTTGGGTATGTATATTATAATAAGAAGGGCTCCGCAGTAGCAAAAATTTATATGACAATTATTTAAACATTTTTATTTTTTGTAAAATGGAGACGGGGAAATTCGAAACAATTTTGTTAATTAACAATTGTCTAGCTTGTTGAAAAATTAACTTTAAGTTAAATTTTTTTAAGAAAGTAAATTATTTAAATTGATCTGAATAATTTTTTTTAAAATTTTAAATAACCCAAAAAAAAAATTTAAAGGGTTTAAAGTATTCCGGGGGTTTGACGCCAACCGCGCAACCAAAAATGTTGCGCGGAAGCTCATTTTAGGGGTTAAATTAAAAAAAATTTAGATAATGGGGGAAAAAAACCCCTGGGGGTTTTTTTTTTGGGAAAATTTTTTCCAAGGGGCTTTTAAATTTTGCTACCTTTTTTTGGGTTTTTTAGTTATTTATTAAAAAAAAGAAATGGCTTTTTTTTTTTGCTTTTTTTTTTTAAAAAAATTGGGGAATTTTTTTTTTTTGAAAAAACCCTTTTTTTAAAGCCTTTTTTAGATTTACATTTCGCGTCGCTATCGGTCATATTTTTAAATTTTTTACTATTTTTTTTCAGGAAACACACTATTCGACTAGACTATATAAATTGGGGGAAGACCCAATGGGGTCGCAAAATTAAAA
>JAHBCN010021343.1:0-14195 GCA_019359885.1 Listronotus oregonensis | reverse complement strand
TTTTTTTTTTGCCAAATTGATCAGTCATACTTCATAATAAATTTCTATAATGACATTATTTTTAATAATTATTATATCTACGTAAATCACGACTAACGGCGGTTTGCACCACTGTGGTTTAAGCAGTTTTAAGTCCTTCTTAACATAAGTTGCATTGAGACGGTGCCAAATATTATGACAATAGTCACATTCAAAACGTCCCTTAGTTAAGGTTAACCTAAGTATCACTGGTGCAAACCGCCGTTATTCTTGAAATGGATACTATCTTTAACATAACCTTAATGAAAATCTTAATAGGAAACGCAAAGCCTCAAGATCCTTAAGTGAAGCTTTCCTTGATAATAGACGTAGTGCTAAATCTCACTAATGTATAGGTATTTTATTTTATTCTGTTTTATCTTCATAATTTTATTTTATATCATCTATGCCCGTTTTTTTAAGCTTAATGTTGTTTTATTTATATGAGTTTATTTTTTTTATTTTAAGCACGATATAATAAGTACATCACGTATTTATAAAAAGTGTATTATTTTGTAATAATTAGAAAAATTAAATACCAAATAAACTGGTTTGATTTCCACTTTAATTCTAAGAATTTAAAATATACAGCTGTGATACAACCTACATTTGAGAACTCTGACAATACTTCCCTCTACGTACCTCTGGAATAACTCCCTCGTGATGTAGTACTTATCTGTCAAAACGTTATTATGCTTATGCTTTTTGTTATTATAAAGTTATAAGGGAGTAAGGTTAAAGCAGGTATTGTATCAATACAATAATTTATAATAGTTCAGGACATTAAACAAAACAAATCTGTCTGAGGATTTTATTCAAGCAATAAAATCCCCATTTAAATACCTTTGTAAGTACCTATCCAACGAATTTTAACACATTTTCTAAGTGATACAACATGCTATACAGCATTTTATATAATATTTTTAACCGCCGCTCTGGGCAATCTATACTGCGACTCAGAGCAATCTCTTTCGCCGGTGCTCTGAGTAATAGTATAGTATGTAATTACGCGTCCCGGTGTATAGAGACCGAACCTGGTCAGTCCTATTGACTCTTTCAGATTAAAATTGTTAAAACTTTAATATAAAATTAAAGAAATTCTGAAAAATTTTTGTGACAGTTTTAGACTTTTTGTCATAAATGGATATTTGTTTTTTTTTTATATGACTGGTGCATTTATTATTTTTAGTAAAACAAAAAGAGTATCGCCTTATAGTAAGTAAGGCCCGGCCCGTCTATAAGTCAAATCGAGATTGGGATGAACATCTTTTATCTTCGTCTCTTCCATGCCATCCGCGCCGAACTCTCCCATCTCTCTCTAACAAAAATTGGTTTTTGAACGGGCCGGGATTCCCTTGACTAGTACTAGTACAAATTATTATATTTTTTCCTATTTTAGTTTGATTTGTGATGCGGTATTTTAAATGGACCACAAATTTAGCGCTGTTTCAATTAAGATCGAATACGTTTTACCAAAAGTAAGAGGTTCTCAATGCTTGAAAATAGTGATGAGCAAAACAAGACCAAGACCAAGACCGGGCTAGTCTTGGTCTTGATCTTGCAAGCCTGGTCTTGGTCTTGGTCTTGCAAGCCAAAAGAAGGTCTTGGTCTTGGTCTTGCACCACCCGGTCTTGGTCTTGGTCTTGGTCTTGCTGCAAGAGTCTTGCTGGTCTTGCTTTTTTTTTGTAGTAATAATTTAAACTAAGCAATCTTAAATAAAATATATCTTTTTAATACTTAAATATAAATCAAGATGGGGACTATATTTTTTGCTTTAAAATTTAAAAATATACCAGTGTTAATCTTAAATGTACATTTAAATTAATTGATTAAAAAGCATATTTTTAATGAAGGCGTTTATTTATTTATAGCGCCAGGGCCGGATTTAATTTTTTTCCGTTCATAGGCTAATAAATTTTTGCCACTCTAATATGTCAATATTTTTTGGATGTAAACTACACTAGTAATTCTTATAAAAAATTATTAAACAAATTTAACAAAAGTAAAACATACAGAAAATTAATTAACAATTCTTTAAAACAAACAAATTTCAGGATATTTTTATCTATTCCCTAAATATTAAAAAAATATATTAATTTACCATTACATTTTTTAAAAAATTAATCGTAAATTTGCCGCCCACAATATTTGCCGCCCTAGGTTTCAGCCTACTCAGCCTTTGCGTAAATCCACCCCTTTATAGCGCTATATTTTTGGTTAAATTAACCTTTAACAACCTTCTTTTATACATTTGATGGCATAAAGAAACATTTTAGGGATAAGAATTATATAAATTTTCTTTGAAGAAGCAGATAAAATTAAAGCAAATACAAAACTGTTTATTGTATGAGCAGAAAAAAAAACTTTTAATTTCAACCAGATGTGAAATATATGTGAAAATAATTCTGATATGTAACCATTGGTTTCTGATTCAAAAAAAAAGTTTTTTAAAAAACTTTTCAGTTTATATGAACTTTTTACCTTTAAATTGGTTAAGAATTTGTCGTACAAAGTTTGTAGAAATACTTTATAAACAATCTGCAGATAAAAGGGGGCCCAATAGTGTGACAAAGCTTCATATCTCCTAAATCGTCCATTATGGTGAAAAACCAAACATACAAAAATTATAGGCAAAAAGGGCATAAAAAGTAAAATTATTTTCTATTCCAGAATTTTTCTATTAATCCACTGCCACTCAAGAAAAATCCCTTATTTTTAGCTTTTCCCCTAAAATAAAAAATTTATGGCGAAAAATCAATTTAGAAAAAATCGCCACCCTGTATATTATGCTGGAAATTGTTGTTATATAGGAACAATGTCGGCGTAGATGGTTTTTAAATATTATTTTCGGTTTTGACTTTTCCGTCTAAACCGGAAGTGATTTTTACAATCAATTTATATAAAAAGTATTCCTTTATCACATGGCAAATATTTTATATTAATCCATTACTTTCACATTATCTTAATTTTAAGAAGCAATCTAATGGTGCCACCTCTTACAGTGTGAAACAAAAATAATGTATTTTTGGATTTTGAAGATTTTTGATCCACCCTGTAAGTGGCATTACTTAATAGCTAATTTAAAAAAAAATATTTAAATTATAAAAGTAATATTCAGCTTCCATAACTTTTGTACCCCTAGTTTTTCTCTGTCATAAACGATTTCGGAGATGTCAAGCTTTGTCGGACCATTGAGTCACCATCTCATTATTTTTGAAACATGTTATTAAATTTATTCGTTATCGTTGTAAAAGAACTATAGAACTAAAAGAACAAAGTGATCGATTTAATTATTATTTTATTTAAGAAACTCTTACTTATTAAATAATCCCCTCTTTTGACAGTTCTTGACACAGTTTTTTTCATGTCTGTATGAAATGCCTCTGTATATTAAATATAACAATAAAATATTACAATATGAAAAAAAGTTGCAGAAGTGCAAGAGTCTTGCAGGTCGGTCTTGGTCTTGCGTAGTCTTGCACACCTCGGTCTTGCTCTTGGTCTTGGTCTTGCATACCCCGGTCTTGGTCTTGGTCTTATAAGCGAAAAGGCAGTCTTGGTCTTGGTCTTGGTTTTGGTCTTGGTCTTGCTGCAAGACCAAGACCAAGACCGCAAGAACAAGACCGGTCTCGCTCATCACTACTTGAAAATATTATTTTTATAGTAGACTGTACACAACACTTGAGGTCCGTTCGTTAGTCAGTAATATTTTACACTATTTTACACTTTCTGGACCCACCTAATCCTGAAATACATCTTCCATAAGAGCGATTACGTAAAAAAAAGAATAAAATAGTGTAAACTAATTTTTAATAACAAACAGACCCATGTAAACTTTTAAAAATCAATATCTTTTTAACAACAATATTAAAAAATTCAGGATTTCTTTAAAAATTTTCTAACACCTTGATTTAATAGCTATTTATGTATCAAGGGCGTTACTGGGACTATAATGCCCTGAAGGTCGAAATAGCCCGAGGGCCTCTGGCCGAGGCTAGTTTGACTGATGGATTATATCCAGTAAAGCCCTGGTGCATACAATGCTTTATGTTTAACCCAAAAAGAGTTTTTCAATGACTAATTACATTATTTATTCGCAATATAAAAAATAAGTTGCACCTGTACCTGTATACGTAAGTAGATAATGACTGGTGTTAAGTTTGACTTTGATGTTTCTGTCAGTTAGTCAGTTGGCATTTTTTATTTAACGATTTTCTCAAAATGGAAGAAATTCCACAAAATATAAGAGAAAAGGCCATAAAAGCGACCGAAAATCTTTTGCCAGTTAAATCAAGGCAACAGTATGATCGGGAGTATGGCATATTTGGTATTTGGAAAGATGCCAACGCAATTCTTCAAATAACCGAAAACGTTTTAATGGCATATTTCCAGGAACTGGTAAGTTATTGATTTTATTTTAATACATATGTTTAACAAACTTTATTATTTTTAGTCGGAAAAATACAGTCCGAACTCTCTCTGGACCAAGTATTCCACCCTAAAATATAGACATTTCGCAATACTATCGTCTCATATCTTTTTTAAAAGTTAAGTCGAAAGGATACGTCCCGAAGAAGCCTAAAGTTTTGGAAGGAGAGCAAATATCAAAATTTATTAAGAAGGCTCCTGATGATATCTACTTGGTACACAAAGTCATATTGATAATGGGTGTTTTTGGAGGTTTAAGACGAGATGAGTTGGTCAAAATGACCATTGATGACATTGAAGATAGAGGAACAGTCTTGGTTATAAAGGTACCAGAAACTAAAACTTCAACTTCAAAAAGTTTTACTATCATTGAAGAAGATTTAGGCGCTTTAAATTTAATAAAAAAGTACACAACATTAAGATCAGCTGGAATAAAGGAGCGAAGATTCTTTCTTACCTATAGAAAGGGTCGATGTACAGTACAACCCATTGGAAAAAATACCATAGGAAGCGTCCCAACATTGATGGCAAAATTTTTAAAACTGGATAATGCAGAAGCTTACACCGGCCACTGTTTGCGTCGCACATCGTCAACTTTACTTGTTGAGGCAGGTGCTTCGTTTGAAACGCTAAAACAACATGGGAAATGGAAAAGCTCTTCAATAGCTGAAGGATATATAGAAGAAAGTATTTCATCCAAAAACAAAGTAACCAAAATGATTGCCAATTCAGTTAATTCCGAGGTTAATTCCGTATCGACTATTGAAAATTCTTTAATGGACTGTTCTTCTATACATAATAGCGTTAGTGCTACCACCGCTGCTACCATCACAAAAAACACCGACCATTCTATAGTGGGATCAGCTACATTTTCCGGGACATTTCAAAATTGTAATTTTTATTTTGGAAATAAAGTTTAATTTTTAGTATTGTTTAAAGAAAAAATTATTTTTTGTATAAACTTGATCTTTATTGTGAGAGAAATAAAATTGGATAAGCAATAAAATTTCCATATTAGCGCATTAGGGCATTATAAGCGGGCATTATCATAATGCCTGCTTATAATGCCCTAGGTGTGATAGCAGGTATTATTGCTATCATAACATATTCCGTTTCTAAGGTATTATAGATCAATAATAGATAGGTAAAACATAAATGTTATTTATGCACAATTTGATTATTAATATCTCTTTTCTGCAATCGCAACAGCACGTACTGTCTTTTAGCTATTTAAATCCCAACTCTCTACCATCTATTAATATTTTAAATTGATAAAGTTTTAGTGATAAGTAGGTCGCTTAGAAATAGAATTATGGGATCAGTTAGGCTCGCAGTTTATCACACGCCGACTGAGCCAATTCGGGACATAAAGGGATCGTGGAGTTTAAAGGGCATTAAATTTTAGTCCTTTCGACAAATACCTGTGCTGTGATAGTGCTTTTAAAACAGTGGCGGAGGCTATGTTTTACGTAGAATGAAAATAAAAAAATATTTATTTGCCTAAATATTAGACAGAGCTGAACATATCCTTCAAAAAAGGAATTAATTTACGAATCCGGATCTTCGTAAAGAAATCGAATCACCAATACGAATCACAACTTCTTCTTAAGAAAAAAAGGAATTATATCCAGGAAATCGATTTCTATTTATCGGATCACAAATCCGGATTATTTTTAGTTTTTATACTAACAAATGGTAACTACGATACGAATACTATACTACATAATACAGATGATAAATCAAACGTCAAAAATTTTAGCACGGAGCTCGAACCGCTATATATAGTTTTAGCCTCTTTTTAAAGTGCTGTATCTCTTAGCCAAATTAGTTTTTGATAAATATTCTTTAAATTTGAATATGTTTTTTTTGAGATCAACAACCACCCTCAAATGGACCATTTCTTCGAACTCTATTCCAAAACTTGCAGTGGTAGATCTTCATAAGGTTTTTAAAAATGATTCTTAAGATAACCTCAACCAACTTATAAATGGGACAACTGATTGTAATTTTACAGGAAGTTTTACAAGTACCATTTAAAAATTTCTCTGCTTGCGGAATATAAACATGTATTAAAATTTTAAATTCACTTTTGTAAGACACCCAAAATAGAAATAATAAAATGTTCCGTTTTCCTAAGTTTCTCAAGGGTAACATATTAAAAACTTATGAAGATCGAGCAATCAAACTTTTAACATCAAATGCAAGTAGAATCTATGCCCGTTTTTCGATACCATACCATGTCTATGGTTACGAAAAAAATGTTTCATTAAAATGTTGTTTCTCTGAACCCAAAAACAACATATTTTGGTTAAAAATCACATGTAAGGTGTGTTTGCTTATATAAAGGCAGATGTTTTAAAAATTCGTCATCTTTATTTCCGAAAATCAAGGTGATGTTGTTTAAGAATTTTAGGTGAAAATTTGGAAATTTAAAATGGAAGTGTTTCTTACTGGTTGAAGATGTGTTTGGCGATCGAGAAGCAGTCAAGATGACTGCGAAATACGCTTCCATGGCTGCTATTACCCGTTCGCCTATTTTTTTTCCAGCTTTTTTATGACTTTAAGACGATCGTATAAAAATTTCAGATCGATGCGAGAGTTGGTTCAATTTATTTTGAATTTTTTTCGGCCCTCGGACGTACTTGAGGGTTGAAAAGGGGAGACCAACCAGAAGTCAGAGGAAGATAAATCTGGCAAATGAAGTGGATTTTGTCACAATTTTCACTTTTACTTTAATACGTATTCATGGATTTTTGTGATGCTCTTTTGAGCTATACAAGAAGATGCGTGATTCTGATGAGGAATGTTATTTTCTTCTATAAACCAGACCTTTTTTCACAGATTTTACATCCTGCTGGCTCAAAAGATTACAGAAATATTCTAAGTTTATTGTTTTACCAATTTTTGCGGTAACCAGCGAACAAATTTCTTTAATATTCTAAAAACTAATGCAACACCTTCTTGCCGATTTCTGGACCCTAGCTCGCTTGTAGTATTGAATTCACAGTTTACGTTTCTCTGGACAAATGTTGAAATTTATCTGCAAAATCCACACACACCCCATTGTGTAATTTTATTCGCAAACAATAAACGTTTATGTATGCCAACACATAACCATAACTTTTTACTCGTGTTTCTACTTTCAAAGTTCGAATTTATTTTCGCTCGTATTTTTCTATGTTACTGCGTATTCCTATAAAAAAGTCAGCATTATTTGTATATTCTAGTATTTTCTTTAGTGTTGTAATAGTTTGGCAACAAGATATAAATTATATAGGGTGGTTTAATAATAATACTTTTCTTAACGTTTTAAAAACTTTCTTTAAATTTATGTAGCACCAGTATATAGTAGCAGTACATAATATTGCTATAGTTTATTTTGCACAATAATTTCTAAAACTCAATGTTTTTTAAAAAATGACAAGTTTGCAAAGTCTGTAAATTTCAGAATATTAAACCCAGAAATTTATCTTTTTATTCTAATATACTAGAGATCCAAAGTGTTTTTTTTTAAGGAAAATTGGATGATTTGGGTGCCTCCTGAGCATTTATTTATAGTTATGAACATTTGCTGAGGACAATAAAAGTGTAAATAATTTTTTATATATTATATATATATATATATATATATATATATATATATATATATATATATATATATATATATTTATATATATATATATATATATATATATATATATATATATATATATATATATATATATATATATATATATATATATATATATATATATATATATATATATATATATATATATATATATATATATATATATATATATATATATATATATTATATATATATATTTACATATAAACCATGTTCCAAAAGTTGGTTTTGGCTATTGTATGCCTGTCAAAAAGGCGTCCATTAATTACGTTAGGCATTTAGGAGAGGAGAGGGGGTCGAGCCAAATATTAGCTAATCTTACGTGGGGGAGAGAGACGGGTCCCGGCAAATATTACATTTTTTTTTTTACAAGAAACAGTGTAAAACTGCGAGAAAAAAGATAGAAATAAGTTAAACACTTTTATCTACTAAAATATAGCTAATATTATAAGTTAATATTACAAAATCATATTTTCTCACAGTAAGGCTACGTTCTTAGTGTTTTTAAATACTAGTCCTAAATAAAAATAGTTAAGCAAATTATGATCTTAAGGCATAATAAAGGCATTCAGGCACAGGTTGACATATTTACACTAAAAATACGCATTTTGAAAAATCTTACGGGAGAATACGCGGGGGAGGGGAGTCGAGCCAAATATCACGACATCTCACTAAGAGAGCCAGCGGGTCAAAAAACGCCAACGTAATTAATGGATGCCTCCCCAGTTTTAAGCTCTTTTATCTGGACAACCAACTGACCGATTGATAATTTTGTACATTAAAAAAGCATATCTTCTGGCATATTTTTTTTCCGCTGAACACAAATTCCAAGCCAATGTTGTGGGTCAAACAGTACAAAGTCGAGGAAAAGCTTTATTTCAGATTATATCAATTTTTTTTTATTTAAAACGTCAATATCTCAAGAACTATAAAAGATACGCAAAACTTTATAAAACATTAACTATGTATTTTTAAAAGATCTTTAATTTAGATTTAATAACTTTTTTCTAAATGCAATATTTTTCGAGTTATAATTAAAAAACCGTATATTCAGGATCTTTTTCAAGGTATACCCTGGAAAAAAATTGAAAATTAAATATTTTTTAATTTTAATTTTTTCTGCAAATTTTGAGTAATTTGGGATTTAAATAAATAGAATAAATTATTTATAATTAAAAACAACACAAAAATCACATTTAAAAAAATCCTATTTTGGACCGAAATTTTTTTCTAAATTACATTTTTGTTTATATTTCCTTTATTATTTATCTTAAAAAAAATATTTATATAACTTTTATATAGACAATTTAGAAAACTATATTTTTTGTGAGCCCGATATCGAAAAATGAGGTCGAAGGGGCCTTTATAAACCCAAAAAAAGGGGGGTTTGGGGGAAAAAACACCCCAGTACCAGAAATTTTTGTGAGGGGCAAATTTGAGTGTACAAGACACCTGGACGGGTTTTTGGGACCACTATTCCAGAATTTTCATCGTAAAACCGAAACGGGGGGCATGGGGCCCTTTTGGGGATTACAAGTTTTCCCCAAAAACCCCCAAAAAAAATTCCCCCTTACCGGAAAGATATAAATTTTCTTTTGATTGATGTTTTGGCTGGGGGAAAAATAGATTTTGGGGGTTTTTTTTTAAAGATGGTGGAAAATTGTTACAAAACGCTAACACTTTTTTTTGGGGAGGGGCCCTTTTTAAAAACTGCTGTCCTTTATTTATGCAGCTGTAAAAAAAATTTACGTGGATATTGGAAGTACAAGGGGAAAAAAACCAATGTCAAAAGGGCTTTTCCCTTTTTTCCCCCAACAAGACTAAGGATTTTTTTTCCAGATTTTTAAATTGTTAAAGGAAAAAAACCGGACTTTCAACCATCAAAATTTAAAAAGATCACGAAGTGGCCCCAATTTGGCTTTTCGCAAAAATTTTCCTAGTGCTACTATTAAAATATCTTTTATTTTAACCAAGCTATTTGGTAAAAAATGCAAGAGCTTGGTTTAGTAACTAAAACCGAGATAATGAATTTTTTCAAAAAACATATAAGATCATGTGAAACTTTAGCTCTTTTCCCCCCCAAATTTGAGACGGGGGGTGGTTACATATAAGGGAAATAAATAAAAAAAAGAAAAACAAATTAAAATTTAACGATTATTTCGTGTCCCAGTGGTTGGAAACTGATCGCCTTTGGGGGTTTTCCAAGAAAGGGGAAAACGAACCCAAAAAAGGGTTTAAGGTTGGCCCAAAACCCACTGAACAGGAAAAAAATTAAAAAAAAACCCCCCCCCAAAATTTTTTTTAATTTTAATTTAAAGGGCCCCTTTTTAAGAGGAAAAAAAAAATATTATAATTTTTATATAAAAAAGAACAGAGTTTCAAAGCATACACCCCAAGAGAGCTAAAAAATTTTAAACAATAGATGAAAAATTAATTTAATATTTAAAAAAATTTTTTTTTAAAATACTAAATCAATAGGGGAAACATAAAAATTTCCCAACATATATCTTAAAAAAATTAAAATTTTAAAAATGGTATGGGCCCGGGGTTTTTAAAATTTTTTTTTGTTTTTTTTATATATTTTATATTAATTTTTTTTTTTTTGGGGGGGTTTAAAAAATTTTTAAAAATTTTAAATTTTAAAAAACAAAATTTTTGTTTTTAAAAATTTTCAAAAAAAGTTTGTTAAAGGGAAAATTTTGGGGGGTTAAAAAATTTTTTGATTTTTTCAAAAAATTTTTTTTTTAAAATTTTTTTTTTTTTAAAAAAGAGTTTTTTTTTTTAATTTTTTTTTTTGTTCAATAGTTCTAAAAACTATCAAAGTTGTTCCTTATATCTTTTTTTTTTAAACTGAAAAGAGTGCAAAAAAGGTTTTATATTGCTTTTTTCTAGTTTTGTGTTAAAAAAAAGAATCAAAAACGAAAAAATTTTTTTTAATATGACTTCTTTTTTACCTTAAATACTTAAAAAAAACATATCGACATATTTTTCTGGTAAAATAAAAATTTTGGGGTTTTTTAAAGGCACAACTATTTTAAAAAAAATAATTTTTAAAAAAACTCTTCCAGGCCCTAATTTTTTTAAACGCCACTAAAATACCTGCTAATGCAAATTTTTTGGGAAAGGGGAAATGAGGGGAAAGGGAAAAACTGATGAAACGAACATAAATCGTTTTTAAATATTCCAAGTGTCAGTCATTAACTTATTGTTGGAAAAGGCTGATTACGCATTGTCAAATACTTTAAAGATAATTTAGTTTATTGCATAAAACCATTATATTGTCCTTTTTCCTTATAATACCATATAATACAATAATATTCTTAATTAATTAATTATTATTATTATTAATAAGAACAAAAATTGTTTCCGTTGTTACTTCATTTATTATTGTATTTTTGCAAAAATCTTTTACTTTAAAATATTTTTTTAAAGGGGGGGAATAAATTTTTAAATTTTTTTTTTAAAAAAAATTTTTTTTTAATAACAAAAAAAACGTTTTGTAGCGGGTTTTTTAAAATTTTCAAATTTTAAAATTTTTAAAAAATGACTTTTTGTGTTTTAACAAAAAAAAACCTTTCATTGAAAGTTTGGGAAAACCCGGCTGGCCAAAGTATCCGGTACCGGGGACCAATAATATTGCCGTTAAAAGCATTTTCCAGGTACTCTCTAACCATAGGGGGGGCAACCATCCATTTGGTACCAGACTTTGATTTTTCCGAACAATTTTTCCAAAGCGTGTCCATTTGTTTTTTGAAAAAACCCAAAAAAATTTAGTGATGGGGAAAAAACCAAGACCAAGACCGGGCTAGTTTTGGGTTTTTGGTCTTGCAAGCCTTTTCTTGAAACCAAAAGAATTTTGTTTTTGGTTTTGGTTTTCCCCACCCGGTTTTGGTCTTGGTTTTGGTCTTGGGGTTTTTTTTTTTTTTTGACAGTAATAATTTTAAATTTAAGCAATCTTAAAAAAAAATATTTTTTAGTACTTAAAAAAAAAAAATAAATATTAAATTTTTTTTTAAAATTTTTTTAAAAATATAATTTTTAACCTTGCACGTACATTTAAATTTTTTTTTTTAAAAAAAGCATATTTTAACTGTAGGGGTTTATTTATTTATTGTGGTCCATTTTTAGTTTAATTGAGACACAACCTGCTTTCATAGATTTAGTGACATATAGAAACATTTAAGTAATAAGAATTATTTTAATTTTATTTAATGATCTATATGAAATTAAAGCAAATACAAAACGGTGAGCAGAAAAAAATACTTTATAACTAACCAGATGTGATGTAAAATTTCCGTTAGAATGATTCTGATATAAAACACAGGTTTTTAATTAAAAAAAAAATATTTAAGGAACTTTTTATTTTTAAATCATCTTTAAATTCAACATTTCCAAAAAAGTTTTACAAATACGTTTTAAAATTCTTTGCAAGGTGGCTCAATAACTGACAGAGCTCAAGATACCAAAACCGCTCATAATAGTAAAAACTAAACATACAAAAATTATAGAAAAAAAAAAAGTGAAGGTGAAATTATTTTTTATCCCAGACTTTTCGGGGTGAATCCACTGCCACTAAGAAAACGCCCTTATTTTTTAAGATGGTTTTTTTAAAAATTATTTTCGGTTTTGACAAAAATCATTATTCTTTTGGCATTGTTTTGACTTTTTCATCTAAACCGGAAGTGATATTTAAAATTCATTAATCTAAAAAGAACTCCTATATGACAGGACAAATATATTTTTTATTAATCCATCACTTCCACATTTATATCTTAGGTTTAAGAAGTAATCTTATGGTCCCCCCTTTTTATGGGTGGAACACAAATAATGTATTTCTGGGTTTTGGGGAAAATTTTTTATTTACCCTGTGGGGGATTACTAGATAGCTAATTTAACATTAGGAATATGAAAAATAATTTTCAGCTTCTATAACTTGTATACCCCTAGTTTTTGTCTGTTGTGAACGGTTTCGGAAATATCGAGCTTTGTCAGACCATTGAGTCACCATCTCATTATTTTTAAAATATATTATTGAATTTACACGTTATCGTTGTTAGAGAAGTATAAAAGAACAAAGTAATCGAATTAATTATTATTTTATCAAAGAAACCTGTTACTTATTAAATAATCGCCTGTTTTGGCAGTTCACGACACATTTTTTGTCATGTCTGTATGAAATACCTATATATATATATTAAATATGAAAAGTAAAATTTATAATATTAAAAAAACAATCGCAAAAGTGCAAGAGTCTTGCAGGTCGGTGGTCTTGTGTGGTCTTGCACTCCTCGGTCTTGGTCTTGGTCTTGGTCTTGCATACCCCGGTCTTGGTCTTGGTCTTGCAAGCAAAAAAGGGGTCTTTGGGCTGGGCTCGGTCTTGCTGCAAGACCAAGACCAAGACCGCAAGACCAAGACCAGTCTCGCTCATCACTACAAATAAGTTTCTGCTGTCAGGTTATAGTCCATAAAAAGGGTCCAATGATAGGTGTCTGATAATTCCCACGAATACATTTGTTTTTGGGGGATATTGTGTCCAAGAATGAACAAAGCGATGTTAATTTTTTTGACTCTAATACCGGAAATTCTGAACATTTGGTTTATTGTCGAGGGTGAATGTACACATATCGGTAATACAAATATTTCTTAAAAAATTTCTATTGTTATTTGCTCTTTCCATCATTTCAAAACAAAATGCTATTCTCCGCTATCATCTCCTTCCTGCAGCTCTTGATGTTTTTCGAATTTATAAGAATAATATTTGTGTTTTTTTTTTAACTGCGCAATACCGTTGTATGATGCTTATTTACCTCTTGTCCAAGAGCCCTCGTACTAACCATTTTGTTTTCCTCCACACTCAGTAGAATATTAAGATCTCAGTTCTCTCTTTTTTTGGCTCTATTTTCGATATCCTAAGTTGAACTTTTACAATTATTTATTACGTTACCTTTGGACGAGTTTACTGACAATACGTTTAAGAGTTTAAATGGACGGAATGGGCTTGGTGGGGAAATAAATTGAAAACATTTCAGATACTGCTCTAAAACTGTTTCCCGCATAATGCCACTTAATTATGGGTACTTTTTTGTCGATCTAATTTTTATTTTTTTTTTCAAACACC
>JAHBCN010021342.1:0-14208 GCA_019359885.1 Listronotus oregonensis | reverse complement strand
TAATTAAGCCCCCATCATGACGGATCGATGCAATCGGTGCATCGCATCCACAAATCTCACTGATGGGTCGCTCGATTTGACAAGTGACCGGATTAACAGGCAACATTAAAAAAGTTTTAGCACCTAATACTGGGGAATATTTTGAATTTATTTAATAAAAATTGTTAAGCAAATAGACGGATCTTTAATAGGTTTTGTTGTTTAATAGAAAAAAATATATTTTATGCTCATAAAAAATTTTATTATTTAACAAAATTTACTATGGATTTCATCCTTGAGACTATGAAATACTGTCGAAACATAAATGTGAGAACAGCCAGAAGTCAAAGGGTTCTAATTCTGGTAAATAGAGTGGATATTGCAACAAATGGTACTTTAAATTACTGATTGTCTTGATGTAAAATGATTTTTTCGTCTGTATCCTTTCTTGCGAATTTTTTTATGTAACAACCTTAAAAAAAAAGTAATGCTAACACCTTTTTGGATCATTTCTAGACTCTACTTGCTTTGGAGTAAAGAATTTTTTCCCCTTTTGTTTGTTTTGATTATTTTTTTTAAATTTTTAAATTTTCCAAATTTAAAAGGTTTTTTTGTTCCCCCTTTTTAATGCAGCCTGGGGTTTTTTTTGTTGTATCCCCCTTTTTAAAAATTTTTGTTTCCAATTAAAAGGGTTTTTTACCCTTTGAAAAAAGGTTAAAACTTCCTTTTCTGTTTTTCTTTTTGGTCAGCTTTTGGTTGGTTATTTCCATCTGGGTTTTGATTTTTCTAGATTTAAGGGCAGGAAAACTAAATTATATTGATGTTGAAAAGGTTTCTCTTCCCTCTTGTACATAGTCTGAAAAAAAAATGGTTCTTCCCTTTTAATAGATGCCCATAGTGCAAAAAAAGCTTTTTAGGGTGCAGTGTCCTTTTAAAAATTGATAAAAAAAAAAAAAAAAAAAAAAAAAAAAAAAAAAAAAAAAAAAAAAAAAAAAAAAAAAAAAAAAAAAAAAAAAAAAAAAAAAAAAAAAAAAAAAAAAAAAAAAAAAAAAAAAAAAAAAAAAAAAAAAAAAAAAAAAAAAAAAAAAAAAAAAAAAAAAAAAAAAAAAAAAAAAAAAAAAAAAAAAAAAAAAAAAAAAAAAAAAAAAAAAATTAGTAAAAAAATAAAAGGATTGGCATAGCCAGGTTTGGGAGGCACTGCAGACAGTTCCAAACGAACCTTGAGTTGACTTGGGGGATCCCAAAGCTTTTATGGCTGCTTGACTATCAGAGAAGATAGTAATGTCCCTGCCCTTATATCTCCCCCCCAAGTTCTCTCGCAGACAAAGTTCAATGGCATATATTTCCGCCTGGAAAATAGGGCATTTTTCCCCCAGGGAAGCATAAGCATTAAACCTGGGGGTCATACCATGTATTCCTGCGTTGGCTCCATTGTCAGTCTTGGATCCATCGGTATCCCAAAACCCAAAATTCCGAGACTGACCAGGAGATCGCTCACTACCGCCCCAGGTAAGCTGGGAAGTTCACACTACTTTTTAACCTTTTTTTTTAAATTTCCCAAAAAATTATTTTTATTTTTTTTTTAAATATTTCAAATCTTGCTGAGAAAGTCATTAGAGCATTTAAATGTTTTTTCTTCCATTTTTATCAAATGCGCACTCGTGGTTTATTATGTATGTTTTTTTATCAACTTCTTAAATAAATATTTATCTGCAACTTATCATATTTTTTTTTAAAAGGCTATTTACCCCACGAAAAAATAAGCAATTATTAACTGTTGGGCCTTAATCCCAAAAGTTTTTTGGGCAGGTTTTTTTGGTGGTGGACAGCGGGGGGGAATTTTCGGAATAAGACATTATTTCGGACATCTTGTCGGGTTCGTTAAAGATATTTCGGATAGTTTTAAGGGGTTTTAGGGCAACTAAAAAATTTGTTGTTTTTATTTTTATTAGATTGGTTTTGAAACGCTTTTTTATTAGATTGACCCACTGATATGGAGTGAATCAAAAAAAAGATTATTTTATAAATCCTCTTAAGAAAATAACTACGCAATAAAGTAGCTCAAAAAAAAACCCCAAAAGGTTTATATGGCATATGTGTCAAAACTTGACAGATTTTTTTTTGAAACAATATCAAAGTTACAAACTTTAGTAGCAATTATTTCTGAAAAGCTTAACAATTGGCAACTTCCGTCTTAATCGCTCATCGGTAGTTTTATTTGCTAATAAAATAAACCAAGTTCTAAATATTTCAGTTTACAAATAAAAAAATAATAATGTTTTCCCCAGTGAAAAATTTAAAGAACAATTGGCAACAACGCTATTAGTAGCCGATATGTAATTAATTTACGGCGAGGCAAACCAAAATGCTAATCTAGCAGCTTGAATTTACCGTGAAAGATTGCCACAACGGTACCAAGGAGTTTTGGAAACGGGATGTGTGCAACCGAGAAATCCTGGGAGGTACATAACCGTGGAACAAAAGAAAAGAATTTTAAAAATTGCGGAAGAAAATCCTGGTATTCGTATCACATACCACAGCTGTTTCTTTTTGTTATAAGAGACTTTCTATTCTTTAAGCAAAATAAAAAAGGTGCTGTTTAAACATAATAATTTGTGTTCTTAAAATGGATATTCATCTTAATTTTGGTTAGTTAGGGATCAGTTGGTGAAGCGGCCATATCCTAAGATTTTTCGTAGATTGAAAAATCATAGAAATGGGAAATTAAATTATTTTAAGTTTATAAACGCGTTAGAGGCGTAAACCAACACCAGTAGAAAAATGGGTTTTTATAGAATTTTGTCTAATAAAGTACATCGATGATATCTTTTCATATTTTACTGACCATTTTCCTACATTTTTTCTAAACCGTTTTTTTATCATATAAAATGGGTGGGGAAGTTAAACAAACCGTTTTCCCCTTTTGACCGATTTTAGCAAATTAGGAAGAGCATAATTCCTCAAAACGCTTTTTTGGGTTTGCATTTTTACTTTTGCTTGCCCCCTAGATTTGGCTAACTAAAGAGAAATTTTTTATTTTTCAAAAAAAATGTAATGGTATAAATTTTATATTTAAAGAGGATAAATTTTTCTATAATTTAATGAAAATTTATTATCCTTTTGAACCGTTGATATTGACCAAAATATAATTTTATTACATTAAAAAATGGCACGCCACTGTTTTTATTAAAATAAATTATTAGTTGCTAACAAAATAACCTTTTGACTTTTTTTCGTTAGAAAACAGTTTGGATTGAAAAAATAAACTAGGTTTACATACTGTTTACAATGATAATTATAAGGTAACAGTATGTAAACCTATTTTATTTTTTAATCCAAAACCGTTTGTCTAACGAAAAAAGTCAGGAGGTTTTTTTGTTAGCAACTAATAAGAGATTACAAAACTGATTTTTATTTTGTTAAAAACAGTGGCGTACCATTTTTAATGTAATAAAATTATATTTGGGTCAATATCAACGGTTCAAAAAGGTAGATAATAAATTCTTTTCATTAAATTATAGAAAAATTTATCCTCTTTTAAAAATTTATAAAAAATTAATATACCATTACATTTGTTTTTTTTTTTGTGAAAAAAACTCAAAAATTTGCTACCATTTCAGTTAACGCCATCTAGCGGCGACAGCAAAAGTCAAAAATGCAAAACCAAATAAGCGTTTTTTAGTGCAAATTATGCTCTTTCATATGAGCCTAAGCTTGCTAAAATCGGTCAAAAGAAACGGGAGAAATCTTGGTTTGTTTAAAAAAACAATTGAACTTCCCCCACCGCTTTATTTTGATAGATAGATCAAAACGGTTTAGACAAAAAATGTAGGGAAATGGTCAGTAAATATGAAAATAATATCATCGATATACTTTCATTAGACAAAATTATATAAAAATCCCATTTTTCTACTTGGTGTAGGTTGTTACGCCCTCTAGCGGACGTTTGACAAACTCCAAAATAATTTCCAGCAATTTCTCTTGGCGACTATTATTATGATTTTTTTTTCTCAAATCTATACGACCGATATCTTATGAGATATGGCCGCTCGCTACCCTTAACTGATCACCCTGTACAATTATTTCTTAAATACAAATAAAAATGCAAATAAGTTAGAAATTAAAGAAAAAACGGAATTTTTACGCATGGGAGGCTGGTACATAAGCTGCGAGCTGCATACCCTAAAAAAACTCAGATGAGGTCTGGGTGCATTATCATCATCGACCCAAAACTGAAAGAAAAGGAATAAAACCATCAAAATTCTTTACCCAAATTACAGCCCCTAACAGGGAAGTTAGCATCCTTTTATGCTAACTTCGTGTAATTTTCTTGTTTGTATTTCAAAAAAACTAACCCAACAAACATTTCTAGTCAAGTAAACCAGCACTGTGGAACATTTTTCTAATTTTGGAAAAATGTACTTCTTTTTGCCCTAAAAAATGTCCTCAAATACATTAATTTCAAGAAGTTTTAAAAATTGGTAAAAATGTGAACATTTAATTGAAAGTTTATGTCTATGAGGTAATATGACTTTACTGCCTATTTTCCTTGGTTCAAACTAGCACATAATTACTCAAAAATGTTCCCAGGTAAAAGTCAAATTTTTAGCAAACAATACTAAATGTCTTCAATTTAACCTATAATTTTTCCCTTAACATAGAAGGATTTTTAACAGGTCAAAACATGGAACTTTGAACCTAAAATTGGCCCTCATGGTCTAGGGTTAAATTAGGGCGAAACCTTAAAAAGTTTTGCCTTTTTAAATCCTTGTTCAAGACAGGGCGGTCATATCAACTTTCCGAGGGGGCCATATCATCATTAAATGCCCATATTTGCAATTAGGTGTGTTAAGGTAAAAAAAATTAAAAAACTCGACTCGATCGCGGCGACCACACACGGCTTGCGCGTTTATCGAAAAAACGGTGATGCTAAATTCCGATGCGACGCGACGTTGCCACTAACATTTTTTATCGCAAGATTATAAATGTGTTCGACTATAACTTTGCTAAAATTATTAAAATTCCTAATTTAATTACAAAGGATGTGGCATGAAAGGGGGGCATGGCCCCATGGCCCCCTTATGACCGCCCTGGTTCAAGAGTGGGTTTATTTTAGTTAAAATTTGAACCAGATCTAAACCATTTGAATAACTTCGAAGAAAAATATTCATATTTTCAAAACCTCTAAGGAAAATACGTTTACTACTGGTTAGTAATTACTAATAAAACTTCCTTGGAGGTAAAATATTCTAGTGTACCTACTTTTAAAAACCGAAAACATAAACTAAATGTTCCATATTACAGTCAAAGCTGTGGCTGCACTAACGACCAGCTGACTAGGTGGTTGCATCTTCGATATTTTAAGCGATTTTTCAGATTTTCCTTTAAATTGCGCGTGATCGCTAATAAAAGTGTTTACATTGAGTCACGTGGTACAAAAATCTAGACTTGTCAGACTAATCTGACGTGAAAAAACAAACAAGCCTTATTTGGTTGAACAACACCAGATGACGATAAATATTTTTAACTTCTGGAGCGCGTTCGAAATTACTCTGGGAGTCACACCGAGTGCACACCAGCCGTTCGAAAATGACGGTGTATATACTCCGGTTGACTTTCATATTTCGTTCAAAAATATCCGAGGTGCTATACCCAGCGTGCACTCTTTCTTAACCAACTCTACCGCTTGGTAAACTTTGTCCTCAAACAAATTGAAGAAACCAAGTCCAACTTCTTCCAAACATCGTAGGCCTTGTACAATAGCAGATATAACAGTTCTTTTTATCATCCATCTTTGGTCAAAAAAAGTAAACTAGTAAACACGGAGGGAGAATCTAAACTTTTCTGTAGTTTGATAATAATAAATAAACACAACACAATATGAGGTTATAATTTTACACCATTGCGTGAAAACACCCAAGATAAAATACGCTCTCTTGACCCGTGACTATATCTTACTCTCGCCCTTGGGTAAAATTAACCAATTTTCGAACGCAACCCTAGGGTAAAAATCTCACAAATCGGCTTTAAGGTTAGATTCAAAGAAATTTCAACCTCTTTTTTGCTTCAAGGTATTAAAATGATGACAAATAGCAGGAAAATAGACCTTGAATACTTTGATACAGAATTGATAATAAAATCATCGGCAACGGCCATTTTTATTTACACTGAAACTGAAAGAAAATTTTATACCATAAGTTTTTTCACATTATGGAGTTATTTATGTTAAAAAAACATATTACAGGAGAATATATATATTTAAATAAGACGTACCGGCGATATTTGGTGATGGATTATATTAAAAATTAGTAAAATTTTTTTTCCTAACCTAAAATTTCTACGAATTTCTAAAGTTTTTTTTATCCAAACATGTAATATTTTAACGGCGCGTCAAATTTCTAGAGGTATCTACCCCAGTTATCCGAAAAAATTTGCTCCGCAGGTAATTTTGACTCATCAAACTTCCAGAAAAGTGTGCTTTTGAGACAGGTAATATTTCTATAAGTACAAGTACCTAGTTTGGCACATAGTTTTCTTAAAAATCAACTTCTCTGATGGATGCACAAGCCAACAGGTAGCGTTAGCCGTGTGGTTTATTAGGTTTTATTTAAAATATAAATTTCTGTGTGAGTAAAAGAGAAAGAGAGTAATATAGGGTTGGACAAAAAGTACATCTTGATGAATAAATGTGGACAAAATGTGGACAAGTTTTCCACAAGTATCCCACAATCTCTTTAGATGTTCTTTTAACCTTCTTGGGAAAAATAACCTTAGACCACTTTTTACCTTCCAAATTACCTTCAGATTATTCTCCATTTTGGGGAAACGCGGAAATGTTGGAATTTTGACTAAAGGATTGGTCCTAGACAAGTTCAAAAGTAAAATTTTCCACATTTTGACTAAAAATGTTTGTTGGGAAAGAACTACATATTCAGAAGCAAACAAAGATTTTTTTACATCGGTCAAACATCCTCTGATTTCCGCAAATTAACATCCTGTTTGACAAGCCTTAAAGGGTCTTTCCTTATACACATAAACGAAAATGAAATTCTCTAAGGATCGATAGCTTTCGTCACAGCGTGGCGTTGAAGTGAATACACTTATAATTGCGCGATGCTTTGACGGGAGCTAGCTGCAAATTAGCTCTGTTAACACTCAAAGGGAAAAGATTTTTCATTCGGCTCGGTTTTCTCTTGTATTTTTTACCTCTCTTTATATTTAAATTTATTTAATTTTAAAATCCTTTAAGGCTCACTTCTACTTGATGATTACGTAAACAGCGGAGAATTTGGTATTAAAAAAAAGATTTTTGTAATACTAAGATTTAGTCTAATCAAGTAATTAGGTTGTTCAATAATATTTTTTACAGTAATAAAACTTTTAACTATTAATTTGAACCAGAACTAAGCAAAACAAATTTATAAACCATTGCATAAGTGTTTAAGACCTCTTTATCTTCAATCTGAACAGCAAAAAGATGGATTGCTAAATTAAAACATGGTCGCACAAGTCTTAAGGACGATTTACGAGAAGGATATCAGAAAAATGCTAGAAATCGTAGCAAAAATACAATATATGGTTTTGAAAGTTCTAGGAATGTGGGTAGTGATGACACTTTGGGACACCTTTTTTGATGATTTTTATTGTACTTATTGTATTGTACTATATTGTATTTGCAAAAATTGTTTCCTTAATATATCTAGAATATGGTGGTGCAGTGATTTTTTAAAATTCGGAGCCATTTCTATACCAATGCCAATGCCAAAGCATGCTTATACAAGTACAGACAAGTTTTAACAAGTTTAGTAAAAAAAAAATGGTGTAGTTATTGACGTTGTGAAATTTATTTTAGTCTTGGTATCGCAGATTAATGATAAGTTAGGATTTTTATAGTACAGGGTGACAATCGGGAACCGGATGTTTTTAGAACGCATAGTACGAAGCTTGGGGTGATTAGATTGGGACAAGCGCGGCGTTACTACCTTTGTAGTAGTGTGCCATTTCAGTAAACATGGAGCAGTGGACGGTAGAACATCGCACATTTGCATACGATACGTTTATCCGAAATCAAGAATCAGTGATCACTACGCAGCGGCTTTTTCGCATTCACTTTAATATTGGTAGGCGTGGAGCGGTTCCATCTCGCAACACAATCTTAAGATAAATAAATAATTTTAGAACAACAGGCAGTGTCATGAAAAAAAAGCAGCAAGGTCCGAATAGAACGGTAAAAACTCCTGAAAACATAGAGCGAGTAAGAGAAGCGGTCGTCAGAAGCCCTACACGGTCCATCCGAAAACATGCAATTGAGATTAATTAATTAATTAATTAACATTAATCGGGAATCTTTCAGAAAAATTTTGCATAAAGACCTAAAATTTCACCCCTACAAATTGCAGATTGTCCAGGAATCAATGGATATAGATTTTGAACAACGTGAGGATTTCGCTACGAGAGTGCAAGTTCTTTTGGAAGATAACTTAGGTCAGCATCTTCTAATGAGCGACGAAGCTCATTTCCATTTAGACGGAACCGTTAATAAACAGAATTACAGATACTGGGCTCCTGAAATCCCACGAAATATCCACGAGCGTCCTTTACATTCTGAAAACGTCACAGTGTGGTGTATCATTGGTCTGACTGGCATTATTGGGCCATATTTTTTCGAAGAGGCTGGCCGTACCGTCACCGTTATGATGACATGATCCAAAATTTTTTGGTTCCAGAACTACGCAGAAAAGGGATAACCCCAACGCATGTGTGGTTTCAGCAGGACGGTGCCACGGCACATACTGCCAACGCTTCAATGAATATTCTTCGCAACCTGTTCCCAGGAAAACTTATTTCACGTTTCGCAAATTTGCCGTGGCCTCCAAGGTCTCCAGACCTGTCAATTTGTGTTTTTTTTCTATGGGGGTATTTAAAGAGTGGTGTATATGCTCACAAGCCTCGTTATTTGATCGAGTTGAAGAACGCAATTCGCCAGGAAATCGCGACTATTGATCGAGTTATGTTAGAGCGCGTTATGGAGGATTTCATAAAGAGGATCGAAAACTGCTTCCAACGTGATGGTCACCATCATGATGACATTATTTTCCATACTTAATTACATTGTAAAAGGCATAATATAAGCTTCATTTTGCTAATAATAAAATCGTATTTTCTTGCAAATTTCTTGTGTACCATTTATTTCAAAATCGTCCTATTACCAGTTGTCACCCTGTATATCTTTACTTGAAACTTTAAACACATTTTTCTTAAAACTGTGTTTTTCAAAACTTTTCTCCATCATATCTCGAGAACAGCGAGAAGTTCTTTCTCTTCATTGTTCCTCACAAAAAAATACCAAAAATGCATAAAAATCAGACCGTCAAACCAGAAAACCCTTAAAGATATATATATATATATATATATATATATATATATATATATATATATATATATATATATATATATATATATATATATATATATATATATATATATATATATATATATATATATATATATATAAAAATTATTAAATTATATTTAATTAATATATTAATATTTATATATATATATATATATATAATTTTAAAAAAACAAATTTATTGTAAAAAATTTACTTTTTAATTAATAATTACATATTTTGGGTCAACTATTTATCGACCAAGGATGATCGCCGGTTGAAATTTGCAATGGACTTAGCAATTGTTAAAAGTTAACAACGGTTTAGAATGTTTAACAAAACGTCATTGTCGGTGTTATTCAATGACTTCAGTAAGCAACCTGTCAAAATCTGTCATTTTGTTGAACATTCTAAACCGTTGTTAACTTTTAACAATTGCAAAGTCCATTGCTAAATTTAACAACGCGATCGTCACTCGGCTGTATACCTTTTAAAAGGCTGTTTCATCCGCTGTTTGGGTAAACAGACTAATGTTTCGGAAAATTAATTTCGTCTATTAATTTAAATATGTAATTTGATTAAACTATATGAGCTATGAAAATAAAGCGAGGCTTTCCGAACGGGGGATCACATATTTTCCGAGTAACACGTCACTAATATGTATAACCCCACTGAATCCCCTATAAAATGATTGCATTAACCGTGCATTATACACGTTTTATACAAATTTATCTGCAAAATGCAAGCGTAATCCTTTTAGCATTGTTACGTTTTAAGCTCGACAATTTCAGCTTATAGTACGTATAAAGCCCTTTTGATGAAATTGCTTCTAATTTCGGCATTGTGTGAGCCAAATAACACGGCTTAGTATACCATCATTTCCAGATTTATCGGCATACATGTTTTTCTTACGAGAATAGTTCTTTTTTTATTTAATATTGGTAGAAAGTTTAAGAGTTTTTTCAATACACAAACTTAAATTCTAGATGGTATTGTGTTTGGTCCAACCCCGCAAAAAACGGTCAAATAGCAACTGTTTTTTTGCAGATTTGAAACAAACCCAAGCGGATAAGTTATGTGCCCACAAGGGCACATAACTTGTCTGCTTAGAAATAAGGCAAGCAGACTTTCTTCACGACAGCGAGCATGATTGAAAATTAAAAGTATAAAACTACTTACTGATGCTTTAATCCAATATAAGTTAAGGATCACTAAAACAGACTACTGCATTATCCGGCGCTTATTTTTAAATTTTGGCTTAAAAATCATCTTAAGAAAATGAACTATAGCTAAAGGTACTATCATTAGCAAAACTCTAAGTAGGATTATTCGTGAAAAAAATAATAAAGTCTCTTTAAGCCATAATTTGCTCAAGAAGGTATTCGAGAGTAGAGGGCCGGAAAAAAATTTAGGAAAAAAAAGTCCAAATTCAAAAAAGTATAGGCCCGCGAAGTGGGGACAAAAAAATTCAAAAAAGCTCACTTTAAACGAAAACTACATCCCTACCCAATAACACAAAAATTTTCGACTTCCTTCGTCTTCCTTGAAAACTGTTGAAGATACAGCACTAACCGAAACGTTGTGTTACAATTAACAAATAAAGACAATGGAAGTCCAAGATTTTAGTGTAATTGAAACCATAACACTTTCAAGGACACATTACATCCCTACTTTTTTTAGATATAACCAAGATTTTTTTTCAGATTATCAAAGAGGCTGGAATCGTTTCAACCAGTATCAGGAGGCAGCTTTTTTTAAGTCTTCACTTTACGGGCCTGTACTTTTCTGAATTTTGACTTTTTTTAATAAAATTTTTTGTACCTACTCTTTAAACATAAATAAATAACTTATAAAACACCCGATGGTAAAAATCTTTACTGTTTTTTATTTAAAGCGTTTTAAAAAACACCCAAAATTTGGCTCTAGAATAGAGTACCCCCTTACAGTCAAACTTCTGCACAATGCGTATTTCAATTTTCAAACAAGACCGATTTAGCCGCTCTTTATGGGGATATAGGATACAGGAAGTTCGCGGTTAGCGTATGTTTCCCTGTTCGAGGAATATGAGGGTTATTACGGGGCTTCATGTACTTCACGATTAAATTGTTGCAGTTTAACAACTGGTATTACGAGCAGTTTACGACGAGCTTAGGGCATGTCTTAATGGAACTTCTTTTGAAAGATACATTTGCTTTTTTTTTCAAATATATATTTGTAATATTATCTGTCAAATTATTTTTTTTTACAAGCGTGGAGCTATACTTTTCCCATTAATCTGCTTGTAGAAAAGTAATATCTTTAGTTTTGGAACATAAATAAGTATCTAATTATAAAATTATGCATAATTTTGCTTATAATAGTTATATATTTGAAGAAACTGAATTTCTGTAATTTTGCAGTCTTCTTATAACATTTATTAGATAAAATAAAATAACCCTTTTACCAAATTTTAAGACATATGTTTAATAACTCCATATAAATTATCAAAGACTTCATAGCAACCAACTAATTGTTTATGCATCTATCAAACATTTATTTTCTGTCACGCATTTTTTCAACCAAATTGGAGAAACATTTTCAATGGATTCTGACGACGATTTACCAGCATTGATTATCGAAGCAGTAGAAATAGCAAGTATAGATTTCCTGCTCATGAAATCTCGTCACAGGTATAAAAAAGAATTTGTTATGTTTGAGAGCTGGTGCCAAAGTAAGGGTGTGAAGTCTTTTAAAGAAGATATTTTTCTGGCCTGTTTCTCTTATTTATCAAAAACATGTAAACCCAATACATTATGGTTTAGATACTCTATGCTTAAATGTATCTATCATTAAGTTACGAAAGAACATAGATTTAAGCAAGTTTTTTAAAATGACGGCCTACCTTAAAAAACAAAGCGTTGGTTTTAGACCCAAAAAGGCTAAAGTCTTTTTAAAAGAAGACATATCGAAATACATGGATGAAGCGCCCGATGACACTCATTTACATATAAAAGTGGCTACGGTTTTTGGGCTTAGCAGGCGCTTGTCATAGAGAGGAGTTAACAAAAATATATCTGGACCATATTGAAGACCAAAGAAATTTAGTATTGATACAAATCTTACTATCCAGAAAAACCCGTCAATGCCATATTCCAATGTACTAAACCTCTCGGTTCAAGAAACTATTTTCATAGATGCAAAAGATTGGCTCATCAAGAACCCAACGCCGCCGCAGTTAACGTTTTTTACAGAAAAGCAACTCGCATCAGCAATAAATTTCCCAAAAAGCAAAATTGAGTTTTACTATAAATGTTGATAATAATAATTAGTGTATCAATTCCTTTGTTAATAAATAATATTTTAATCATAAATCTTTAAAACTATGTTGGTTTTTTCCTTCCCTTTAGAAAAATATTGTTCCTAACAAATTTCGGAAAGTAATCTTTTCCGCTCTTGGCTCTTCCCGAACTCCGCTGCGGTCGTTCGTGTCAGGGGAGCTGCGTGCGGAAAAGGTCACTTTCCCACTTGTTGGGAAAAAATAACTATATTTTATATTTAAAATAAATCTGATTTTTTGTTAATGAAACTTCTAGATTTTTTGTTTATTTTTGCAAATTTCATTAATAAAACCCTTTAGCCTCATCACCCAAAGGACCAAAAGTTTCAACAGCAAAAGGAATGAAGATAAAGCGTTCTTCAAGCTCTTTATTTTTAGATGTTTTTATTCTCGGTACAGAGCAGCCGCACCTACAAAATTAGAAGTTTTGTCCAGATAGGTTTGCAAGTGTATGGCTGAAGTAGCGTCCCAAAGTAATTGTTTTCCTTTTCCAGGGAATTAAGGTCTTCCATCTACCCGTTTTCCATCCCCAAACTCCAAGGGCTCTAACACAGAAGGTTTTCAACTGAAATCAGAGCCCCTCTTGATAATGTCATTTATCTGACTGTGTCTAGAAGAACGCCCTGCGCTTTTTTTGAAAACTCAACCCATGTAGGCCATCAATATCAGCATTTTCCCAAAAAAGCAGGTGTGCTCTCCACACACAGGCAGACCAAGTCTGAGAGCGATGGAAATATGGAAAGTTTTGTTATCAACAAATTTCCCAAGGACGAAGATGGAAGTGCGTTAATCCAAGCATTACTTTCAGGGACCTGAAGAGCAAGTAGACGTGCCTTATCCCTTTTTCTGGCACATGTTTGTAATATATTCCCTGACGAGCTTGGCAAATAAAAAGTCAAAAATCTTTCTGTTTTTGGTAATTCTTGTGGTTGATTTTGAAGATTGCAAACAGATAACCATTTTACAAAAAAATTGTTGAAATCATTATCTACTGTGCGAATATAGGAAGATAAAATTTTGGAAAGTAAACCTGACACGTCATTGATTGAACCTAAAAAGGCAGAAATAGACGGGGTGGATGTATCTCTTATTCCAAGACCTCCCAATTTTTTCTGGAAGAGTGCTTTGTAACCAAGAATTTAATTTAATATCACAATTTTTATGTTTGAACCAAACTTTTGAATACATTATTAAAGGTTAAAAGTAATTCTGGAGATTTCCAACAAGGTGAACATTAACAAATAAGACATTCGAGGTATGGAAAGGAATATTTTAGTAAATAATAGGAAATATGTGAGTCTAAAAATTTTAATTTGGTGCTAAAGATTTTAAAAAATTTTGTCTTTTTTTTAATTGAGTATTCAATTTCATTTTTACGAAAAAGACTTCCTAATAAATTAAAATTTGAAATGGGAATTACTTTACAGATTAGAAACAACACTAAAAAAATTTTGTAGTATATTGGAATGATCTTTAGATAAAAACAGTTAATTCACACTTATCAAAATTTAAATTTAAACCC
>JAHBCN010021341.1:0-14243 GCA_019359885.1 Listronotus oregonensis | reverse complement strand
TTTATGAAAGTGGTTTAGGGAATGATATTGTTGCAGATAAGCTGCAAAAATAGGTAACATCCAGAATGTACTGATTAGGTAGTTAGTCAATAATTTGTATCGAGTGTCTTAGAAGTGGCAAGTGATACCAGGTGTCCCTAAAACTATAAATAATTTCTGAATTTAACTTTTAACTTTTTACCTTCTATAGTGATAAAAAACAATTTTTAATTGTGTCGTAACCCAGACAGATTTACGCCTCATAGACTTTAAAAGGCGTTTCGGGTTTCTAGTAAAATTTAATTAAATTTTTATGCAAAATTTAAGTAATTTGTTCTTTAATTTTTTGAGTACATTTTGTAACTTTTTTCTTATTTTTTTTTTAATTAAATTAGGTCTTTAATAATTTTGTGAACAACTAATATTGTTAGTAGGTAATAAGTTTCATTCAAAAATTTCCCAATTCTTGACAAATTAATTACGGGTTATTAAAAAAATTGTAATTTTGAACCTTTTCCTTTCTTTTATATTTTTAAAATAAACTAATTTTAAAAAATTTGTTAGGGATTTTTTTTTTACTTTTTAGAAACAGTAAACATTGAATTGAGTTGCTGATACGCTCTAGTGACGTATCACACGATATTTTGTGGTGTAGTAATGTATATATTTTATTGTAAATATAAACTTGTGTATATTTATTCTCTCCTTAGTGTCTCATTTAGCAATAGTCATTCTACAGGGCGTCCAAAGCTTAATTTGCACCTATTGGTTTTCAATATTTATTTAGTCAATAGCAGAGTTTGTCTACTACTTACAGTGCGTAGGCATACCGATTAACGTTTTCCCACTGAATTAAAAACTATTTTTAAAATTTTTATTTAACTTTAAATGTTTTTATATGACCAGTCCGATAAGTTTTTTTTTTGTAATATCTGGAATGAGAAATAAAGATTACTTCATTTTACTTTACTCAATAGCATATAAGTTAATAAATAATCATATAATAGAAAAAAATCGCTAACGAATGAACAGTACGATTATGAAACATTTTTAGAGGTATTTTTTCTCAATCATCCAAATATGATCTATTTATATTATACTATACACTCTATACACAAAAATATAATGCAGTAAAATTTATTTTAAATTTTTAAAGCCTCTAAATAAAGTTCTGAAAAAACAAGCGGTCCCGAGAAATATTTTTCGCTTTATCAAAGAGCAAAAGAGGAATGTTTACGTTC
The DNA here is from genome assembly GCA_019359885.1 of Listronotus oregonensis. Classification (NCBI taxonomy): domain Eukaryota; kingdom Metazoa; phylum Arthropoda; class Insecta; order Coleoptera; family Curculionidae; genus Listronotus; species Listronotus oregonensis. The sequence goes on along the minus strand of JAHBCN010021341.1, from coordinate 13,023 downwards.
TAAACATGATTTTCAATTTCAAATGTAAATATAATTTTAAAATTTTAGTTTCGTTCATATAACCAAGCTAAGCTGTAAAAAAATTAGTCTTTTTGTAGCGATTACTTGTTTGTTAATCCAGTAATATCACTTAAAATTGTTACAGAGCAAAATAAAAGCTGCGTTGGTACCTAAAAATTAGAAGCACTACTACCAGTGGTGAATAAAACACAAAAAACCAAAATTTGTACAGAAGTTAGCGTTTTCCTGTTAGAGTAAAAAAATGATGTAAGGTGGATGAACCATGAAAGGCCAATGCTTTGCAAGGCCAATTAATAAAAAGTCGTAGTTGTTGCCATACGATTTCTATAGGTTTTTTTATACAGAAAACGGGGAAAAAATACTTTTGTACCGATTTTGGTGTTTTATGTTCTATGCATCACTTTTTTAAAGATGGTATTGGTGGTGTATTGTTAAATTTTTGGTACCAAAGAAACCTTTGTAAACTGTGATATGTTCTACGATGCAATTCAATTTTAATTTATTAAAAAGCAGGTTATGCTTTATAACAATAGAAAACTTAACGCTAAAAGTCTATATATAATCATCTTAGTGGTAGTTTGTTGTAAAACATTTTTACTCTATGATGTATTATATTTTGTGGCGGATTTCACAGAAATGTACCGTCTCTTTGTGGCTGTATCGACACTGCTGTGTATGAAACAGATACTCTTTAGAATACACAGATCAAATACGGTTAAAATATTATTTAAAAAAATAACTCTGCAGTGTGTTCGTTGGTCCTTTGTTCCATTTAAAATGTGCATAGCTCTTTTTGCAATAGAAAAATAATGTCTAAATAATTCAATGTTGAATAGCTCCACTGCAATATGCCATATCTTCAGTGACTTTCAAACAGAGCAAAATTATTTTGAGTTGCGAATTTTGGATCGAGGTAGATCATTGTTGTATTGATCACAACAAGACTTGATAACAATTTCTTTGCCAAGGGTAATACATAAAGATCCCACTTTAAATTGTTTTTATTCTCAATCCTAAAGAATTGTACTCATTAACAATATGCACCACTATATTATAATTTATTTCAATTATAGGTTTTGTGCCGGGTTTGTTATTCAGTGTCACACACTTTAATTTTTTGATATTCAAATCAATTTTGTAGAATTTTTGAGTCGCGATTTACACTTTCCTGTTGTTCTTCATTGTTATCAGAAACTCATGCTATTGTCGTGTCATCTGAAAAAGTGTAAAGCAAGCATCGACGGGTAATGATGGTAGATTGTTAATATAAAGAAGAAATAATAGAGATCCCAGAGGCGACTATTGGGTAATTTTAATATTTAAACTTCTCTCTTTGACCTTATTTGGTAACCTTGACTATTAGAAATTTCCCCTAGCTACATACGATCTTCCAAAAATCTAAGGATCCATTTGTTAATCATGACACGACTGTAAATCAATAGCCCAAATGCCTTTTCCAGATCAATGAACAATATTAGAATGGACTTCTGGTCTTTTCCTTAATATATTCTATTCATGCAAATTTATGTATTTTTATTATTTATTAATATTAATAAGCTAGACTATAAATTTAATGTGTGCCCTTCCTAGCTAGACCACGAGGAACCCTAGGCCGTATTACAATTAATTTAACATTTATTCTCCTTTGAATATTTGTTGGTATTATTCAGTTATTAATATGTTAAACTAAATGCTTATTTTGCTCCAAGATCATTAAACTAACGTGGTCTGCACATTCCTTGCAAAAATTAAAAAACAAGAGTCGATTAATCTAAAATTTAATTTTAAAAATTAATTATTTGCTTACCTAGTGTTTATAACCACCATATATGAAATTTTCGGGTCTATCTAGTTTTTAAAGAATGTTTTTAAAACACTACTAGCAATAAATGATGGCTCTAGGATTTGAAAAATATTTTATCTAAAAAGTGAGACATGGGAGAAAATTTTTATTTTGGAGTTTGCAACAAAAAGTGAGAAAAAAGTTTCTAAAGCGAATTCCCTGTGTTTATTTTTTTCCTGAATTTGATTAATTTCGCGAACTTAATATTATACCGAAGTGCTCTCCTTAAAACTAATAGCATATAATATACAGGGTGTCCCAGAATATGTGGGCAATCTCGCGGAATCTAATAAAAAACCCAAAAATATTATGACAAGTTCCCATAAACTTTTTTCCTACAAAACTTTCCTACGGAGAGACAGGTACATAACGGACGACCCTGGAATTCGTTTTTTTATAAATAACTTTTGAAATACTAGGTTTAATTTATTATTTTTTTAATATGATGGTTACTAGATAAATCTTCTTAATAGGAACCCATTAAAGCATATTTGACTTACTTAGTTTGCCAGGGGCGGACTAGCTTTGACACAATAATAGCAATTTTTTTAACACCCTGTATGGTAAAGGCTCAACAATATTATTTTTGGATAGGTTTAACCTTAAACCTAAAAAAAGATACTCCTGATTGACATCGATAAAATCAACTGTTTACGAGAAATAAGATATTATGTTTGGTAATTTTTTTTTATATTATACAGGGTCTTTTCTAATTGTGCGTCAATATTTAAGGAGGCAATTTTTTAGTTCATTTTAAGAAAAAAACTTCATATGAACGTTTGTCCTAAACGTCTTAACTTTTGAAATACAGGGTTGTAAATTTTTTAAAAATAAATCATTTATTATTAATATCTGTAATACCATTTAAGATATTTTAATGAAATTCGGCATACATAAACTATGTATCAAAAAGCATGTTTCAGTTTACCACATTTTTTTATTTGCCAAAATAGGCAGGTCAAATTCATTCGAACGCCACTGGTGGAAATAAAAACAAATGCGGTACACTAAAAAGGGCTTCTTGATACATAGTACTTATATGCCAAATTTCATTAAAATATCTAAAGTGGTATTACAGATTTTAATAATAAATTATTTATTTTTAAAAATTTTACCACCCTGTATCTCAAAAGTTAAGACTTTTACGACATACGTTCATATAAAGTTTTCTTTTTAAAATGGACCCAAAAATTGATTTCCCTATTATCGACGTACAATTAGAAAACACCCTGTATAACGTAAAAAAAATTACCAATCATGATATTTTATTTCTCGTAAACAGTTGATTTTATCGATGTCAATCAAGAGTACCTTTTTTTTAGTTTAAGGTTAAAGCTATCTAAAAATAATATTGTTGAGCCTCTATCATACAGGGTTTTAAAAAAAATTGCTATTATTGTGTCAGAGCTAGTCCGCCCCTGGCAAACTAAATAAGCCAAATATGATTTAATGGGTTCATTTTAAGAAGACTTATCTAGTAACCATCATATTGAAAAAATATTAAATTACGCGTCCTATTTTAAAAGTTATTTAAACAAAAACGATTTCCAGGTGCGTCTGTTATGTACCTGTATCTCCATAAGGAAAAAAGTTTATGGGAACTTCTTATAATATTTTTATGTTTTCTATTAGATCCCGAGAGATTGCCCATATATTCTGGGACACCCTGTATATTTGACGTGGGACCCATGTTTTACTTTTTAGATAAAAATTTTAAAAAACCTTTGCCTGGTACTGCTAGAATTCCTGCAGAATGCTTCCGGTCCCCCTATTTTTTTAAGCTTTTTTGCCTAATTTATCCTTCTTTTTATTTTCTAAGAGGTTTTGATAACCTGGAACCTAGGTAGCTTGCTGCAGACAGAAATTTCCCCTAAAGAAAGTAATATAAACAGTACACACTCAAAGTGGTCCCATTCTGGCGAGTACCCAACAAAATCTTTGAAATACTAGACATATTACTACTTATATTTAAAATTAAAATTTAAATAATTGTTGTACTTATTCTTATTTAATAAACACTTAGAACTTAACTTTTTTGGTTTTGTAAACGGTTACTAGTTTGCCATCAAAACGAAGCTACATTTTAAATTTTATTTAAAATGTTTAGATTTAATTTTTGGTTCCAATCCGCAAGTTCTCAACATACGTCTCAAAACTTAGAAATACAAGAAACAAGTAAAATATTGACTTACATTGAGCTGCATGATGATCTTGTTGTACGCCCACAACCACCTTTGCTGGGCAGTAATCTTCGGTCTATGTTCTTTCGACTCCTCTTCATAGTGATGATCTTCTTTCTTCTGCTCGACGTGGAGTTCTACGGGAGTATGGGTTTCTTCAGGGATATCTTCGTGATATTCCGATTGTACTGTAACTGTCGGGACAGTGATGGGGGAGTGACGAATTGAACCGTGGCGTTGAATACCTTAAAAACAAAATAAAAATTGTGTGGTTGCATAATGGAAAAGGGCGTTTAGACTGACATTCTTTGCAAGGCTTAAGGTTAATTCACACATTGACGTCTTAGACAGGTCCTTCAATTGTCAGTAAGTAGTGATAGTAGCAGGGCATGCAGTTTAATGCAAAATGGCTTTTGCAGAGCTTTAAGTTTCATACTTTTAGATGATAAAGATCAAGAGAACCAGTTCGAGAAACGAAAATGAGTAAACAAGTCATGGATGAAAAGAGATACGGAAGAAAAATTGATGACATTGTAATCAAATTAAATATTATAAAATAATAATTATTAGGTAATAGATAATTTCAGTAATAAAATAAATAAGTCTTTTATAAAGTTGTCAAAATTCTCTGGAAATTAAATGGTTTTTGCCAAGGTATACTCCAAAAAGGCGCCCCTTTAAAACACATTTTTTTTTCATCCCTTCGTCTTGCACATTTTCGAATTTCGCATTTTTCTGGTTGTTGTAATTTTAATTTTACTTTGTACGGATTCCTCAAGGTAGCTTTTCGCTACTGATGGTGATTTCCATCTCCATGGCGCTTAAGTGTTGTCATGTTGGCCCCCGCATTAGCAAGTAGGGTAACGGAGGATCTTTTTAAGCAGTGGCCGGTGTATAGTTTTAGGGTATTTCTGACATAATATTTATACCTACACAATAATTTGTACATTTGCCATTTTTATTAAAGACAAAAAAGCGGCTGTTCCTGGTGATTTTTGGTCGCAAAAAAATTTTTACTCTCTCAGAATAGTAAAACTCCTTGATTTTTTAGTTTTTGGTTTTGGCAACACAACAAATAAATAATTTCCTTTATCTTAAACATTTAAAATTTATAAATGTGTTTAGGTACTCATCACATTTACAGCAAGTAAATACTTGCTGTCGGGGGCCTGTCGTAAAAAGGTTTTGATTTCATTTCTTTACAAAGTTTTGGACTTTTTGGTGTTTGAATCTTGGGGATTTATTTTTCAAGAAACTAGTTAATTTGCCATATTTTCATATGTCGATTTTCTTATACATATAAAGGGTCGAAGCATAGAGCTATTTTTTTTTGTAAATGTAAAAAATAAGCCAGCAAAACAATTTTGTCAATTGTTTTAATCTTTTTTTAATCCATCCATTTCTTTAAAACTTTACACTGCTTGTCATTTTTGGAATTTTTCTGGTAATATCTGCAATGCCGCTTTTTCTACTACCTTAATAATGTCCTGGGGTACATAACTCTCATCAATATCTTTCATTTTTTAACTCTAAAAACCGTTTTTGGCACAATAGAATCTAACAATGTCAAAATGTATTTAAATAATTGCTAATAATATTTTAAGTTTTATAAAAACCAGAAACAACCTACTTGAAGCCGAGCTTGAATGCTCAGACTAAAGGAGCATTTGCACTCTGCAACCACCTGCAGCTTAAATACCGAACGTCAATGCAAAACGTCAGAAAATAAAACTTATATATCCTGCTTTAAAAGAGACTTATTCCCAAAAAATACCTTTAAGTTTTTTTAGATCTTGAATGAAACCTGCTGCTTGTGTGTTGTTTTCTAAGTCACTCGACAAATTATGCCACTCGGACTGACGGCCTCGTGGTATAATTTTTCTCGTGTGACTTATTTTCAACATAACACACTAGTACCATAAATAATTTCGTACTATAAATTCATTTATTTGGACTTTTATTAACTCTAATAAAAAAGATTATGGATTGCCTCATTACATGTACCTTGGAAATGAAGGTGGGGACGATAGTAGTAAGATAGCTAGATCGATCTGAATGAGTATAATGTTAGTATGGAGGATGTTTTTTGTAAATTAACTAATTTGGATGAAAGTAAGAGGCCGGGACCGGACGGCGTTACCCCGCAATTGTTGAAGGAGTGCAGATATTCTCTTGCAAGGACGATTTATTTTCTCCTTTATCTATTAGTAAGAAAGAGTGTCTTTCCAATTTAATGAAAAAGTAGTTATATTACTCCAATTCACAAAAGTGGGAATCAAGCAAATATAGGAAACTATAGGCCAATAAGCAGACTTAGTACGGTACCGAACCTTTTTGAGGATATTGTGTGTGATTACATAAAGCGTGGAATAATGCTGGATTTGATTGACGAACAACATGGCTTTGTCTGGGGAAAGTCGACAAATGCAAATCGCCTGGTTTTTGTTCAATATGTGTTGGATGCCTTGGAAAATTGAAGGTCGATGCAGTCTACACTGACAAAGGCGTTTAATACTGTTAATCACGTTTTGCTTTGTCGAAAGCTGAGGGCGTTTGAAATTAATGGTGCCTTGTATAAGTGGCTCCAGAGTTATTTACATGACAAAACACAAATTGTCACGGTGAAAGGAGCACAATCGTGGAGTATTCTGGTGACTTCTGGTGTACCTCAGGGAAGTCATCTGGGACCATTTCTTTTTAACATCTTTATTAATGATATTGGATCTGTTATGAAAACATTGTAACTTTTTATTATTCGCTGATGATATAAAAATTTTTACAACTATTAAGTCACCTTTAGATCAGCAAAGGTTGCAAACAGATCTAGATGCAATATCCTTGTGAATGTACCAGAAACAATCTGGAGCTAAATATAAATAAATGCAAGTCATTGTCGTTCTATAGAATTTTTTTCCAATACCAGCACATTACTTTATCAGTGGCAGTCAGCTGGAGAGAGTTGCATCCATGAACGACCTTGGTGTCATTTTGGATAGCGGCATGAGCTTTCAGCTGCATTTTAATAATGTTATTAACTACTACTACTAAAAATCTTGGGATTCGTGTGTTAGGTCACTAGTGAATTTAGCAGGCTCTTAGCAGTCAAGTGTTTGTATACATCCTTGGTGAGATCAATACTCGAATATGCGTCAGTCCTACATATGACAACCATGAGTAGGCTTTGGAAAAGGTGCAGAATAAATTTTTGAGATACGCAGTATATAAGCTTAAAATTTCAATACGTGAACATACCCTTCTTGAAATAAGGACAATAGTAGGAATTGACATTCTTATTTAAAATTCTAAAATTCAGCATTAATTGTCCGGAACTACTTAATAGATTTGGTCTTTTTGTCCCACCTCGCAATATTGACAACGTCTTACGCTTGCTCCAAATTTTAGAAGATGCAACTATGGAAGGCATTCTCCGTCAAGAGAATCATTGCAGGTGCAAACCTGCTTAATGTCGATTTTTTGATTTCTCATGGCTGCGTTTTAAACATCGAATGAGATCAGTGAATCTGTAATGTGTGTGGGATTTATGTTTGAATAATGCGACTTTTAGGAACGAGAGACTCCACTTTTTAACGATAGGTTATAATTATTTTAAAATTGTTGCGAGGTTTTTTGTATTGTATTTTGCTTATGTCCTTATTATTAAGTATGTTTCGTGTTTTTATCATGTAAGTTAGTGTAAGTATATTTATAAGTTAGTAATAGTAATTGTAATTGGGTTTGCCCGTGAATAAATAAATACATAAACTATAAAATGGCTTCTTTACCCATTTTCGTTTCTTGATCTGATTCTCTTGATTTTTATCATCAAAAGCTATGGCAATTAAAGCTTTGTAAAATAAGTCATTTTGCATAATACTGCATACCCTGCTACTATTTGTACCTGCTGACGACTGGTGGACCTGTCTGTATAAGCATCACTGAAGTACCCGGAAATTACGGAGACTAAAGTGATACTCTTTTTACTTAAACTATTTTAATTTTCAGTTAAACAACTTTGCTACTAAAAAAATTATTACTTTTAAACAAATTCCCTTTTCATAAATAGGGTTAAATTTTAGAAACCCCCTGTATTGTAAAGCTTTTCCTTTTCCACCAGATGGTTGCACATAGCACCAAATTTAGATCAATACGCCACTATCTCAAAACCAAGTCAATACCGTATAATAGCATTGTGAGAATGCCCTCTATGTGTGGACTACGCTATTAGAAAACCAATAAATTCATGAAATTTGCTAAAAGAAGACACATTTAAATCAATAACTAGGTTTATTATTATGTCATAAGCTCCATCAGATGTAGGTTTCATCTGATTCAAAACCTTTAGTCGGAAATTTTAATCCACAATCGTTTACGTAACAGAAAAAAATTCAAATAAAGGGTCTATTCACACATGTCAAATTTCGAAAAATAAAAAATCACTTTAACTAACCAGAACTAACCATGACCGACCAGAACTAAGGGCTTAATAACAGAGTCTTCGAAAATAGTAAAAATCTTTTACAAAGCCATTTAAAGAGAAAAATTTAATTCATACGAATAAAAGTTTTTTTTTAAGAAGTAAACTAATATTTTCCGTAAGGTTTAGTACACCTAAATGATTTTCTTCTATACGTACCACTCACTTCCACCACCGACGGCTTCCTTCCAAACGTATCCTCAAAACCAGGATACGCATCGGAAGGCTTTCGTGACGTAACAGGAGTGGAATCGCTGGTTCGTCTTACTCCTGGTTGTGGGAGAGACGTCCTCTGTTGCAGGAGGGATGGTAAGGATCGACTACTGTGATCTGCGAGGAACCTCTGCGTAAGCTACCAACTTCGTCATCGCCATAGGCGTCGTTGAGGGGATTCGTGCTGCGTGCTGATAATGGCAGCTGTGGGGGGTTTGGGGTAATCGGAGGGGTGTATACCTAGAAAAAAATATTGGTAAATAAATATTTTTATGCACAGAAAAAAGTTAAATAAACCAATTGTAATTGCAAGTTTAGTTCACATTTTATCTTAGATTGTTACATATTTTTAAAAGCAACAGAATAGAAGTCCTCTGCAAAATTGGAACACGTAAGAAATAAATAATTGGTATATTGAGCCACTTACCGTTACTAACTTCCTCTTCCACGTAGCTTTCTACACTCTCTTGAGCCTCCAGATAAGGATCGTCATCGTACTCACTAAACTGTTCCACCAAAGGCCCCCTGGTATGGTTGTTTACCTGGTTATGTTGGTAATCAGTTACCGAGTTTTGGGAATAACCACTATCGTGATTATGTTCGTAACCGGTAACATTGTTTGTCTGATAACCGGTAATTTGATTTTTGTCCTGACCAGTTATTTGGTTGGATTGAAAACCGGTAACTTGGTTTTTATCGTAGCCGCTCATCTGGTTAGGTTGATAACCAGAGACTTGGTTTGAGTGGTAACCGAACGAGTCTATGGATTGTTGGTGGCTAAGGAAAGGCTTGTTTATTGTATGATCAATGGATTCTTGTTTCATCATTGATTTGTTGTTACGGATAGAATTTTGATTGTGAACCTGAAAGACAGTTACTGATTCATTATTTTAATAACAAACTTAAAGAATATTTAAATTTATTTCATTTAAAGGTTTTAGAGGGTGATTAAAAAAACATATACTATTTCTTAATGAAAACTTTTCAACATAGGATAAAAATATTATATAAACAAAGCTCCAAAATGACCCAAAAATTGACACCTAGTAAAAGAAATATTTTAGGAATTTGAGTTTTTTTATTTCCAAATGAGGTTTTTTTTTATTTAAATGAAACTTGTTACTAAAATATTTAGCGAAATATACCATCAAATGATAAAGTTGAGGGGTCTTGTAAAGAAAACCACCCACGGAATTGAACGATTTTTAAAGTTGCAATGTAAGATTGAGAAAAAAAAAATGCGGATAGTTTTCACCAAAAAAATCGCAATTAAAATTATAAAAATTATTTGACATTTTATTTAAAATATTTACAATTTACGTGTAATAAATATATAAGCCGCTACAAGACGTTTGCAATGTTGACAAACGGAAATGTTATTAATTTATAAAAAAAGACTTTGCCATTACCATTAATGTTATTTTTATTAAATTAAAAATATTTAAAATTTTAGCCAGCTTAAAATATAATTGGGGAAAATAAAAAGCCGCTTTAACCAACTAGAACTAACCATGACCGACCAGAACGGCGCATTTGTGATAAAAAAATACAATTTAACGAGGAAAACATAACCAGAACTAACGACGAACTAACCAGAACTAGGTAATAGTTTGAAGTTGTTTGTTTTTTCTATAAAAAAACTTCATTTTCGTTAAACGGAAAAAAACAACTTTCAATAACAACATTGCTCATTCAAGCTGAGACACGTCAAAAAACGGCATCGTATTATCTTATATGGAAAATGAAACCATTTTATTTTGTGATAATGTGAGTGAAAAATCAATTTTTTTAAACTCTGTGTGTTTTCTTTTGGAGTAACAAATAAGTGAAAGAAGAAACTACATCAAAATATTGCTGTTTAAAATATACGTTAAGGTTCAACAAAGCCCCAGTTTATATTTTATGTACTATGTTTTTCACATAATTAAAAGACACGAAGCATCCGCAGTTTGTTTGGCTTAAAGTCTTTTAAAAATAATAAACTTTTAAATGTATAATCAAAAAATAACGAATTCCGTGGGTGGTTTTCTTCGACCACCAAGTTTTATTACTATTACGGACCAGTGGCGTAGATCTGGTAGCAGTTTTTTATTTTTTAACATTACTTTGTTATAACTTTTTTAATAGATAGATAGATGGATGGATATAGATAGATATACATTTATTTGACAACGTTACATTTACATGTTTGTTGCAGGTCACAAAAGTCACGAGAGTAACCATAAATAAAATTTAAAGGTATACGACAGAAAACGCAATATTACAAACGTGATAAACAAAATATGAAAAATAGTCCATATATAAAATTTAATTCATTTGTGGCGCCTTCATAAATTCCTTGACAGAATAAAAACATTTTTGAAATAAAAATCCTTTTAATTTATTTTTAAATTTTAAAAAATTTAAGCCCTGTACAGAGTTGCCAAGCTTATTATATAGTGAAATAGAGCTTGTAAGTCGATGCCTTGGGAGTAATAGTAAATTTGAAAATCGTGTCCCGTAGGAGTGATTAGTATGACAGCTTAGTAAATGTATCTATATTTTTATGAATCTCAAGAAGTGTTTAATATATGTATATTCAAGAAAGTGGCATAATCCCAAACTGTGCAAATCACGGCCCTCTTCTGAAGTTTAAAAGCTTTGTCGTAATGAGATGAATTGCCCCATAGGACAGTCCCATAACTTAACAGGGAATGAAGGTTGGCAAAATAAACCATTACCAAAATTTGCGTATCAACGGCCTTTTTAACTGTTTTAGTAAATATATTTTAATACTTAATTTGTTACAAAGTATATCAATGTGTGCAAACCATTTCAAATCATCGTCCACCACAAGACCCAGAAGTTTGAAGTGTGCTCCCATAATAAAATTATTATTAAAACTAAAAGAAATTTTTTGAATTTTATCTGTGTTTAACTTAAGACTATTACTGGTATACCAGTTTTGGGCTTTCGCAATAGCTTCGTCAGTGCGTTCATTAACAGAAATTTCGTCAGTACGAGAGGTAAAAATGGTAAAATCATCTGCGTACAATATGCTTTTATTGGGTGACAGTGCAGTGCTAAAGTCATTAATGTAAATGATAAACAATAGTGGGCCCAAGATTGAGCCCTAAGGCACGCCCGAAGTTAGATAATTTTTCGATCAGGGAGACCACTGTGAATTGAAACGACTTGCTTTCTATTTTGCAGATAAGATTCAAGGAGGCGATGGGGTACTCCATTAACACCATAATAATTCAGCTTATCCAACAGCTTTGGGTGGGAGACAAAGTCAAAGGTTCGGCTTAGATCACACAGGCTAATAATAATATTGTTGATACTTTGGTACATGATACTTATTTTCTGCTTAGTTTTATATAAAAATGTACTATTAAATTAATTTGATAAACTTAACAGCTATCGAGATATTCCAATTTTAAACTTGTGTGGTATAAAATAGTAACATTAAAATAAAAGACAAGAACAAAAAAAAAGGTTTTGTCAAAAAATTATCTATAGCCGTCATAAAGTAAACAGTATGTTGTGCTATGTTATAGAAAGAGTTTTTTGTGTAGAATTTTAATATAGAATACAAAAGAAGTATTTTTATTTGAAATGTATGAAATTTTTTAAATTTTCTCTATAGGTAAAATAAGTCGCTTTTTGGTTTCCACAGCCTACTATGCAAAAATGATTTTTCAAAGCAGATATAATGATAGTACTTTGATTTATTAAAAGTAAGCTCTGGCCGCCATCTTAAAAATAAGCACAAAGTTGTGATATACTTTTAAGAAGAGATTTCGATAGAGAATTCGATAATAAAAAAGGGGGCACTTAAAATAGGAAAGTCGATGGTACTTTCGGTTAAACCAGAAGTAAAGTTAAGATTGTAATTATGTCATTAACATATTAATTTATAATGGTATTATAACGTAAAATTTTTAAAAGTTTACATTAAAAACTACGAAAAAAAAGTAAGGGGAGTAAAAACATCCTGTGTCAACCGGTACATATGTAATATAGTTTTCATTTCTTAGTATAAGTAGCGGAGGACGGAAAAGGACAACCTGACATTTTGATTTAAAAAACCTTGCTTATCGATCAAAACGGAAACAAATTCATAAGACGCCGTCGGCCGGCAAAGCGATCAACTCAATACGTTTATTCCTGAAATAATTTTTATATCGAACGCTCGACAGCAAAGTTTTAATTGGATTTTGGACCAAAAATTTTTTTTAATAAAATAAAAAAATAATGATGTTTACGAACTGGAAGAGAAAAAAAATTATTAAATGGTTCATGAAAATCCT
>JAHBCN010021340.1:0-14239 GCA_019359885.1 Listronotus oregonensis | reverse complement strand
TTTTGACCAATAGGTAACTTTTTTATTTAAAGTTTTTGATTTATTGTTTTAATGTAACATTTTTAGGTCCTTTTAAAAAGCGCTAGTAAAAGTTGGTTTCGGATATACAGGCTTTCCCATTACGAAATGTCAGAACAATATTACTTTTTTCTTAAACGGAACACCCTGTATATTATTGAATTTTTAGATTTTTCAGACAGATCTAAGTATTTTTCGTGTATAATATCTTATACCGATCTTCAACAGTTTCTGAGATATTTATACCTAATTGAAAATAGATTTTTTTCAATTTAATAAAGTTAAACAACCAGGCTTCGTTGTTTAGTTTAATAAAATTAAAATAAAACATTTAAAAAATCCGATTTTTTATTATGAATATCTCGGAAACTGTTGGAGATAGGTATGGGATATTATACAAATATATAAATATAACAATTCAATAATACATAAGGTGTTTCGATAAAAAAGTATAATTGTTCTAACACTTCGTAATGGGAAACCCAGTATATCCAAAATCAACTTTTACTATCGCTTCTCAAAAATGTTACATTTAAACCCTAGGTCAAAAAAACCTATTGGTCAAAATGTGGCCAATAACCCGATACAGGGTGTCCCATTTTCAACACTTTTATAGGGTATCTCTGGAATTATTAGTACTATCAAAAAGTAATATAGGCGTCAAGTGCTCTTTTTTGGTCAAACTCAAAATGGTTTAAGAGAGTAAATTAAAAAACCATGAAAAATTTGAAACGAAATAAAAGATTTAGATTAAGGAAAAATTTACGGGAACCATCGCAAATGTTCGAAAGCCTCTCTGTTGTTTTCAATGCACTCTTGGCATCTTTTCCGAACGGATTTTCAGTGGCGTAACCAAGGGCTCTGGGGCAAATAGTTTTTTTTATCTTGGGACAGTCCACGAAGGCTGATGCCTAAGTACTAACGTACCGTGGGTGTCTTCAGTGTGGTGAGAGGGAGTTTGTTCACACGGGACTTAAATTTTTGGAGATTGGGAGGAGAAGGAAAAACTTCTGCGGGCAGCAGGTTCCATAGTCTTGACACTCTAGGGATGAAGGAACGAAGAAAGCGGGAAGTTCGGGGCTCTCCAATTGAACTGTAAAAGGATGCATAAAAGTTCACCACGTGTGCTCTGTTGAGAGCTGCCAGAAAAGGGAATTATACTGGCCAACTCCTCTGAGCGAAGCCGTGAAAATACCTATAGAAGAGCAGAGACCCCTACAGCTCGACGGTGGGCAAGAAGAGGAAGCCTTTCTGTGAGCGTTGGTCATTAATAAGAGGAACGGCTCTTCTTTGAATGGAGTCCAGAATGCTAAGTGTTGTAGGGGACCCCTTTCCCCCAGACATGAGAACAATATTCTAAAGAGGGTCTGATTTGGGCATATACAGAGTGACAGATTGGAAGAAGAGAAATATTTTCTGGCTCGAAAGAGAAATCCAATCTTTTTGAAGCTGCCGAAGCTATGGATAAAATGTGTTTGTGCCAGTTGGGTTTATTCTCAAAAGTAACGCCGACAAGATTAAACGACTCTTTGTTCTGCAGAGTTTGGGCCCGGCTCATAGGTAAGGGATGAGCATTTGCAGACTTTTTCGCGACAGCGAACATGACTGTGTTTTCGACGCATTAAACTGAACAAGATTTTTGGGGCCCCAATCCAATATAAGTTTGAGGTCTTGTGAAAGAGATATCTGCATTGACCTGCGCTTGTTTTCGAAATCAGGATTACACGGTGGCTTAAAAAATTGAATACTAGAGTGGAGGGTACTATCGTCAGCAAAACTATAAAAGGGATTGATTGTGGAAGAGAGAAGATCGTTAATGTGTAGAAGAAACAGCGTGGGTGCCAGCACTGAGCCCTGGGGCACCCCAGCATTAATTTGGTAGAAGCTGGAAGAATGACCATCTACAGATTAGAAAGGAATATGGAAAGCCAAGAGCAAAGCTTAGGTGGAAGACCGTAAGAAGGAAGTTTGTTAAGAAGCCCGTCATGCCAGACCTGATCGAAAGCTTTGGATATGTCAAGAGCAACGATCTGGGATTCACCAAGAAACTCAAGGGACTTGTTCCAGTTGTGTGAGACAAAGGAAAGAAGATCAGCTGTGGATCTACTGTGACGGAATCCATATTGTCTATCATGTAAGATCTTATGTTTTTCCAGATACTTTAAGATTTGGGAATTAATAATTTTTCCATTACTTTGCAAACAACTGAAAGAAGAGATATAGGTCTTAGTTGGAAGGGAGACTTTTGGATCCTTTTTGGGGACAGGTTGCACACATGCAGCTTTCCAACTCTCCGGGAAAATGCCCGTGTCGTAAGAGATTCGAAAGAGGCGAGTTAAGATGGGTGCAAGCTCGGGAGCACATTTTTTTAAGACGATTGCTGGTATGCCATCCAGCCCAGACGATTTTTTAGTATTAAGAGAAGAAAGAATACGCTTGATCTGTTTGACTTTAAAAATTATATCGGACATTTTATGAGAAACAGGACAACTGTTGGAAGGGGAAGATTAATAGAAGGATCAAGCGTAGAATTGGCAGCAATTAGTTCGGCATTTCCTTTGGAGATAGAGACAATTCCATCTTCAGAGATTAGGGGTGGAAAAGGTAATAGTAATTGATAATATATGTACAATACTTAAGTCTACTTCGTACACACAATACATTTACAGAATCTATAAATATAAGTATATACAATATTATTATTATTATGTGGCATTCTCGAGTGCCTTCGCAGGCTTTGAGAAAAACGGTAATTGGGTGAGGGTTGGGGCTGATGGGGACCCTGGATAGATTGGAAGTATTGGTTATAGGGTGTATAGCATTTTCCGATCAGCGATCTTACAAATACTAATAGACACTGATTTGACTTAAGTATAGAAGAAATTTGGTTTGTATGATTTATATTAACATGTTGTGATTGAGTAGTATTGCTGGGAAAAGTTCCCAAAAACCCAGCTTGGTTTTATTCAGGTACAAAGTAGCAAATTAGGCCAAACTCGGTCTGTATTGTAAGTCGGTACTAAACATTTATTCACATTTATTCAGTGTTTTACTTAACATTCACACTCTTACTGATTCTATTCACTCCTTTTCATTCATTCCCATTCATTCTTGGTAGGTCTAGTTAGTAGTCCTGTCGAAAGGTTTAGTATTTGCAGTAGTACACTGTTTGTTTATTATAAGTAACGGTATGAATAATTTGGTGTACTACTACATTTATGTCGGTATTAAAGGTAAAAGCATAAGGAGAAGATGATTGTCAATCGTCCTGAAAGTAAAAAGGTAGTCTATGGTACAATGGTTTGTGAGTTATGTCTTCATAATGTCTAAGCTGCGTCAGATTTTGTGTTAGAATAGACTTTTGCGGCTGTGTGTTGAGAATTTATTTGCCAAAAAATAGATGTATTCATCTATTTTAGTTAAAATATAAATATCTACTTTAAAGGTGCAGAACTACTTAATTTTGGGCTCTTAATCGCCAGCTGTAGTGCAGTGTAATGCATATTGGAATAAAAATAACACAATTTATAGCAAAGATTTAAAAAAAACCTTCCTTGCAACAGGGGTGTCTACATTATGAAGCACGAAAAGTAAACCCTAACGTAATTTTTAAATACTTGCACATAGTTTGCCTAAATAAATGAAAAAAATAAATGAATTACAATATGAATAATTATGATTCTGATTATGATTATAATTGATTTGAATTAAAGTAGTTACATAAAATAAAACTTAAT
Source organism: Listronotus oregonensis (assembly GCA_019359885.1). Lineage (NCBI taxonomy): Eukaryota > Metazoa > Arthropoda > Insecta > Coleoptera > Curculionidae > Listronotus > Listronotus oregonensis. The sequence goes on along the minus strand of JAHBCN010021340.1, from coordinate 10,484 downwards.
CTATAAAATTCAGAGTGCAATGAGACTACAAGGATAGATAAAAAAAATCGAGGGTGTAACTCTGCTTTGAGATGTTTTGTAGGGAATCAAAATTGCATTTTACTTTGGAATTCGTACTAAAGCATATTTAAGCTATGTACTGTCATATTTATAATTCATAACGCGCTCATTAAAATAATGTACTATTTTGAAACCCAATAATTTCCTAGATATTATTTTAATGTTGACGATTTAATGCTGTATATGTAAACCTCTTATCGTGATTTATGATGCAGGATTATTGGTTAGGGGCACTTCCTACAACTAACCGCAACTAAGTTGTCATACCTGTTGCCTGAAGCCCTGTTGCAAGTTAAATTCAAACTATTAGAGATTTCGTGACAAGGAGCTTAAAAGTCGAAAATTCTTCATGTGATTAAAATATTCATTTTACTTTTTTGAAGGTCGCTTTAAGGACCGAGGGGCTTCTATAAGTATGAGGGCCCCGGTGCACCGCACTGCATAGCCCTTCGATAGCTACGCCACTGCGGATTTAGGCCATGATATGTAATGGTTTTATATCTGCAAATTTTAATGTTGTTGTCGGGTTAAGATAACTTCTTTAATTTTTTTTTTCAACACTCTACAAAGAAAAAAGTCTAGAGGTGTTAGATCAGGAAATGGTGGTGGCCACCTTTAGGTCCATGTGTTCCTATTCAACAGCTGTTCAAGTGAGTATTTAAATACTCCCCGCGCCATTTTATTGAAAGTTTATCCCTATTACTTCATTTAAAGAGACATTATCAAGGATATTGAAAATGTTTAACAGGAGTATTTTCCAGATATCTATCTGCATTTAAAATGTCTTTAAAACAGCGATACACTAGTTTATTTTAAAATAAAAAACAACTTACATTTAACCCAAATCGACCTTGCTGTCGAATAGGACGCACCATGTGGGGATCTTTTTCCATTATACCAGGGTGCAAATATTGGGTAATATTAACAACATGGGAAAGTGTTTGTTAAACGTCAAAATTCTTTTTAGCTACAATGTCAACATAGTTTTGTTTCTTCCCTGTACTGTATTGTGAGCAAAAATCACATATTTTAAAATAGTCTGAGGTGCTTGCAGTCTTAGGACGAACCGCCACTGCAAAGATTTTTTTTACATTGACGTATCCTCAAGCACAATAGCATATTATGCAATCTATACCGTTCATCAATTGGCAAAACATCCGAACCTGCCCTCAAGTGCGGATTATTCTTGAATTCATCAGTCAAGAGCACCCGAACGTATGTCGGTGTTTAAACATGCCCCTGCCCTATCTCAAAAATAGGCCTTATTGGTGCCCTAAGGGATGGCTATGTCTGCAAAACAAATACAATACTTTAAGAGTAAATAAAATACGATATGCTTCATTCATAGACAGTAAAACAATTAAGAAGGATTATCTGCTTTTTGAGATTTTAAAACGATTTGTTTGTGTTTGTTTAGGGTAGTCTAAGCAATATTACATTTTACAGAAAATGAGTGATCCTTGCCTCTAAAGAGGATAGCTAGGATATCTATAAAAGTATTTTTACGAAGAGTATAAACAAGCCATTTTTGTTACCAAAAGCCACCCGTCTGGCTCTACTTGTAAATTGAAAATTATGGTAGGCCTACGTATTATTGCGACCACATTATTTTTTACAAATAACAAATAACTAATGCCTAACCAAATGCAACAGGCAATATAAAAAGTTTTCAATTAATAAGTATTCTAACTAAGTACCGTAACAACAGTTACGTTCTTCCATTTTTAACTCGTTTTTTTAATTTCTCCCTTTTTATATTGTTTGAATCGTAAAAAAATATCGGTAATTATTGAAAGGTAATTATATTGATTTAGTTTTATACACAATATTGGGCAATTTATATCAGAAATAATAAAAGTACAAATATTTGAATGCTAGTTTTAATTTTTTGTATATCGAGCAATACAAATTGGATAAGTAGGTATGATAAAATCTAAAATGTTTGTATCCCATCGAAATTTAATTTTTTGTGGACTTCAACATTAGTTTATTATTGTACATAAAAACTCTTCCATATTTAGTAATACTGTTGTCTAGGAAGTATTATGATAGTACATTCTATTATATTTCATTATTTCGCCATAGCTTTTAGGTTTGCTCTCCGCCAGGAAATTTTTTAAAGCAATATTAATCCACTTTTTTTCGGTGTCTTTGAATATCAAGAATAAAGAAAACTCTTACTAGTTTATCTTTGTGAGCTCCTCTACAATAAGGTAGTCTTTCTTTTATAACAGTTCGTTCATTCAATAACACTAAAATCTTGGACTTCTATTATCTTTATTTGTTCATTGATTCACATTGTTTCGGTTAGTGATATATCTCCAACTTATTTTAAAAGCTACGTCGGGAACCTATAAATCCAGCGAATTTGGAGAAAAAAGCGTTTGGCGGGCCCTTTTGGGGTTAAATCGGCCGCGAAAACAGTAGTGCTTGTCTCCTGGCCTAAATTTAAACATTTTTTTTATATCATAATAACGTTTAAGACTTCATAAATTTTTTTTCATTTGTTTTTTTTTCTTGCTCTAATTAATCATTTAATTTTGTCATTTTATATTTCTCTTTTCAGTATAATTCAAGTCAATATTTTGTTTATTTCTTGTATAATCAGTTACTTAAAATAATTTATTTTTTTTCTTCTTGTTTTTTTTATTATCTTTATTTAAGTGACTGGCTGAAATCCATGTTAACTGGTTGGGCCGAGGCTCATATTACCTTTTTGAACCTTAAACGGTTCCCCCCTTTAACATTAGAATTTTTTGGGGTTCTGATTTTTATTGTCAAAAAAAAAAACATAATTTGGGCTGTAGTTCCTTCTTCTTTAGGAAGTAAAAAGTTATATTTTTTTTGTGAATTTATTCTGTTTTATTTAATAAAATACATAATGGAGAAAACCCTGTTTTTTACCGGTCGGGAGACAGATACTACCACACTCCCCCCCTTTTTTTTGGAAAATAATACTACTACGAATAGATGGTTCATTTAAATGGGGTGTTTTAATCAGTTCGGAGATATCAATGCTTCCGTAAATGCGAAAAAATTAAGTCGGTAACCCCTGCACCAGTGAAACGAGGTACGAAACCATGTGCGACATTGTCAATGTTTGTCGCTTGTATCTTATTCGGAACAGAAGTAGGAAAGCGGGCAGCTAAACGGTTGTGTCGCGTTTCATCACGCCAATAGTAAAGGCCTACCGGCAACCTGTTTAACTTTCGTTCAAGGATAGCGCGAAATCTCTCGATGGACATCGGTTCGCTTTAGCCAAAGTCCATTAGGGGTATCAAAAATATAGCATTGAATGGTTCATCTTATCCGTAGTAGTATTATCTTTGCTTCGGCCAGGCCAAATGAGGCCGTCACGGCCGATAAAGGAAAAACTTCGCATTTTGGGAAAAGGGCGAGGGGACCGCGCGGCGTCGCTTGCAACGCAAAAAGCCGCGAGGCGCGGTCTGGCTGCGCTCCCCCTGTACGACAAATGGGGGGGCCTCAGTATTTCACTGAGGATAAGGCAGGCCTTAACTAATTTAAATAATCACCCCAAAATTAGCCCCTGTAAAAATATTATCGACACTATAATAAATATAGGGGCCCCTCACCGCTAGTTACGCGGATTACAGCGGGTCCTCGGTGGTTGCCCTTTTAAACCTTTGAATATGCTAAATCAGAACATTCTGACACCCGTACCAGAACCCCCCAAAAGGAGGGTGCCAAGTCTGGGCCCTCCCCTAAAACATAATCAACAGAATGTAGTGATTAAAGCCCCGAAGAGCTAAAATTGGTGGCGTGGGCGGGACTCTCCGGAAAACCCAAATCCCCCACTCCGAATATTACACAGATTATGTCCACCCGATATCATACAAAAACGCTTTGAAAACCCTGGGGGAGGCGCCAGGAGCGCGTGCGCGTCGACGCACCCTTTTAGGGGCTAAGGCCGGCGAGCCGTATAACACGAATCCGATAAAGAGAGTTGCTTCGAAATAAGGCAAGACGCGGGCGAACTGTCGGCCCAAGTTCGGTTCGTAAGCAAGAAACTGGGAAAAAATTAAAATCTCGTAAGATCAAACCCTAGATCTCCTACGACCTTATATACTATCCGTTGTTCACCGAAGCTTGACCGATTTTTCACGATTCAGTAACGGCAGCCAGATATTCGGAATGTCGACACTAGGTTTGATAAATACATTTTGGTTGTTTGCAATTATTACAGCTCTTTAAATTTTCTTTTCTTCCAGTGGGTTTCTTTAAGAATGATTTTGCTTTCGACCATTGTTTGCGGGTGTTGTTTTGACCATTCATGTTCGGCAATCCTTGATTTCGACGTTTCACCTCGTTCCGTATGTTTGTTGTGTTCTTTAACTCTGATTTCAAGTGGTCTTTTTGTTTCCCCGATGTAAATTCACAGGGTATTTGGGAGATACGGTAATTTTTTGAAACATTGTTGTCCGGTCTCGTCTTAGTAAGAATACTTCTCAGAGTGGTTTGGGATTTAAATGCTGTTTTAATATTTTACCTATTCGCTATTCTGCGGATCTTTTCTGAAGTTTCTTAAATATATGGAATAATCATAAATATTTAGTCCTGTGGAGTCTTATTCAAATTAGAGTTTTTTGTCTTATCTTGATATTTATCGATTGTTTTCTTAACCAATCTCTCACTGTAGCCGTTTTGTTTGAGATCCGTAGTTATATTACTTATTTCGGCTTGCAGAGATTCCTTACTGTTACATAAGGTCTCTGCGCGGTTATATAGAGTACGTACACGGAAGTTTAAAGGTGTATGGAAGCCCAATGCTATGGCCCATTCAATTAAAAAATGTCCAGCCCAGTATGAAAATAACTGTCAGAGTTGGCCCCGCCGATTCTGCGCAATAACAAAATTCCACGAAATAATTTAATGTGTTGCCTACTTACACACTGATAAATCAGCGTGAAGTTAGCCAACACATTATAATTTTATGAGAGCCGGAGTACCGTTTTTTGGATTGATCAAAACATTTTTATTTTAGTGATTAGTGTTTATTAAATTGTGACTATAATTTTGTGTTTATTGTTTGTTACTTATAATATCGTAACAAAATGACTAGAGGTTGTATGGTTTTGTCTTGCAAATCCAAGGGTAACATACCCGTCTTTTAACTTTAGGTAAGTATTTTTATATTTAAATTAGGTGCTTCTTATAAGACGTAACTTAGGTAACCGAATAAATAATTATATACCAATTATGAATAATAGAAAATGAAAATTTCATAGGAAATATTAGTGAGAAAAGTAAGGCAATCTTAACTATCTTTTAGATGATTTCCACAATGTTTGTGTTTTTTTTTGTGGATTATTAAAAAGAAATAAGGTTTACATTTAGGTACTTTTATTTCATTTAATAATTTAGTACACTCTTTTAAAGGATCAAATTTTGATTACTGGGCAGACCAGGCAAATTTTAATATAAACAGGTCCCTCTAATCGAAGAAGGAAACACAATTTTGGTACGGTTTTTTGAAGCGCTGATTACAAATCTAAAAAAAATCGGCAATGCTTCGTTTTCGAGTATTCATCATCAAAATTGAAAATCAAAGTAACCTTATTTCATTATTCCTCCTTCTTTTTTCACAAAATTCTTGATTTTTACACTAAATTGCCACAATATTTACACCACCAAAACTTTTTATGTTTATTTTACCCCTTTTTTTACACTTTTATTTTTTAAGCAAATATGGTTGCTGCCTTTGAACTTAAAAGTTCGCAATTTAATGGAAAAAGATGTAAAATAAATAAAAATACAAGGTTTTAAAAAGGTGTTTATAAAATATCGTGTGCCACTTTAGTGTAAAAATCAAGAATTTTACAAAAAAAAAGGAGAATATAGTGAAAATGAGGTTCGTTTAATTTTCAACGATGATGAAGATCTCGGAAACGAAACGTTGCCGAAAAGATATTTTTTCAGATTTGTAATTAGCGCCCCAAAAAAATCCCTGTATACCAAAATTTGATCAAAATCGGAGAGGAGGCAACTTTCGAGACAATACCATTTGTTTAAAAATAAATTAGATTTTTGGTTTCTTAATCTTGCATTATCAACTTTTTAAGCTCGACATACTGTACACACATAATATTTAACGGATACTGTTACAATGGATACTCAGGTACCAAAGGTTACTAAACATTTTTAACCACTGTTATTCTGTCTCATGAATGTTTGTTATTAGTGAAAAGTATATGCCTAAAAAGCAGTTATAAAAATTTTCACTTTTTAATGTACAACCACAATCTTAGGATTAGATTAAACTCATTTACATTATCTTTCCCTTCTTTTATCACAAAATTAGTGATAAGTACATAATACTATCATACAATGTTTCAAATTTATTTAAAAAAATCGTGTTTTTATTTATTTACAAAGATTTTTGGTAAAAATACAAAACTCCCAAAAATATCGACCATTTAAATAGAAGGCAGTAAAGTGACGCCAGCTATTCTTTCCATATTATATCAGATGATATAAAATCTAATATTACACAATAATTTTAAATATTCTATAGTAGTATCCTTTAATAGCCAACAATTTTGTGCAAAAAATAAAAAAAAACAGTGAATGTTGGAATTTGACATTTGATGATGTCAATTTTATCGATAGTAACAAAGAATTATGGAAATCCGGCCCTGACCTACTATTCATTGCGCAAATTCCGCGGGGCCAACCCCCCTATTCCCTTTGCCCTGCACGCCTGGACAATTTTGTTCTACAGTATTGGGCTTCCATACACCTTTAAACTTCCTTGGGTACGTATGACTCCTTGCTTCGTTTTGTTAGAGTGACTGGAATTCTGGTGTAAATATTGTCCAGTGTGGGTAGGTTTTCTGTATACCGAGGTTTGTATATGTCCATTATTTTGTTTGACTAAAACGTCGAATAAAGGTAGAGCCGAATTTTGTTTCTTCTCCATTGTGAATTTGATACAGAGTCGAAGACAATTTAGATGTTTTAAGAAACCTTCAAGTTCTTCGTCATTACCTGTTCATACAATAAAAGTATCGCCAACATATCGTAGCCAAACTTTTGGTTTGATTAGTGCAGTTTTTATTGCGTGTTCTTTAAACCATTCCATATAAATATTTGCTACCACTGTAGTACTTATCTTTTCACTTGAAAGTAAGAAATTCGGAGGAGCAGCTCCAACAACTCCATCACTTTATCCAGCGGCAGGGTGGTGCGTTCTACTAAGGTATCATCTTGGTTAAGAAATCAGGGATATATTATGTTTTTAAAAACATACTTTACGACCTTAATACAGCAAGGCAATGTAAAATTCTGGTTAAACAAATACGCCAAAATATACAGGGTCTAAAAAGTATGATGCTCACGATTTTAATGGGCGATAGTGGAGCTCAAAACAAGTCGAAAAGGCCAAAAACATATGGGTCAAAAGTTAACTGTTTTCGAAATATGGCCTTTTAAAGTTTAAAAAAAATTGGCAACACCGCGCCTGTTTCATCGAAGCGAGTCGAACGTTTTTTGCGAAAGTTGCATATTTACACTTTTTTTAAGGAGATGTTTATTTATATACAAATAATAAAAATTACTTCTTGCAATTTATTTTGATATTTAATTTGCAATTAAATTTATGTAAAAAATAATACATTATTGTTTGGTTACTATTTGTAATTAAAAAATAATTGTACTCACCACAAATAGGTTAAATATTCACTTTTAGAGCACAAATAATTAGGTTTAAACAAGGAAGTTTAAAGGTGTATGGAAGCCCAATACTGTTTGTCCAGGCGTGCAGGGCAGCGGGAATAGGGGGGTTGGCCCCTCGGAGTTTGCGCAATGAATAGTAGGTCAGAGCCGAACTTCCATAATTCTTTGTTACTATCTATAAAGTTGACATCATAAAATGTCAAATTCGAGCATTCACTATTTTTTTTTAATTTTTTGCAGAAAATTGTTGGTTATTAAACGATACTACCATAGAATATTTAAAATTATTGTGTAATATTGGATTTTATATTATCTGATAGCCTTCTATTATTTTTATGAGTTTTGTATTTTTACCAAAAATCTTGGTAAATAAATAAAAACATGATTTTTTAAAATAATTTTCACATTGTTTGATAGTTTCATGTACTTATCACCAATTTTGTGATAAAAGAAGGGCAAGATAGTGTAAATGAGTTTAATCTAATCCTAAGATTCGGGTTGTACATTAAAAAGTGAAAATTTTTATAACTGCTTTTTAGGCATATACTTTTCACTAATAACAAACATTCATGAGACAGAATAACAGTGGTTAAAAATGTTTGATAACCTTTGGTACCTAGGTATCCATTGTAACAGTATCTGTTAAATATTATGTGTCTACAGTATGTCGAGCTTAAAAAGTTGATGATGAAAGTTTAAGAAACCAAAAATCTAATTTCTTTTTAAACAAATACAGACAAAGCAAAAAGGAACTTTAGCATAAAATTGTACTTTCTTTTATTTAATTAGAGTATATATTAAAATTTGCCTGGTCTGCCCAGTAATTAATAATTTTGATCCTTTAAAAGAATGTACCAAATTATTAAATGAAATAAAAGTACCTAAATGTAAACCTTATTTCTTTTAAATAATCCACAGAAATACACAAACATTGTGGAAATCATCTAAAAGATAGTTAAGATTGCCTTACTTTTCTCACTCTTTTCTGGCTATTTCCTATGAAATTTTCATTATTTTATTATTCATAATTGATATATTATTATTTTTTTGGTTACCTAACGTTACGTCTCATAAGAAGCACCTAATTTAAATATAAGAAATACTTACCTAAAGTAAAAAATGCCGGGTATGTTACCCTTGGATTTGCAAGACCAAACCATACAACCTCTAATCATTTTGTTACGATATTATAAGTAACAAACAATAAATACAAAATTATAGTCACAATTTAATAAACACTAATGACTAAAATAAAAAGGTTTTTATCAATTCAAAAAACTTCTGCAACCACAAAATATAGGTACACACACAAAGCAAAACATTCGGCGCTAAGGGCAGAAACCACAACGAAAATGACGAATGATGAGACGACGACGGTTGACGATACAGCGCGGATATAGTTTCATATGCGCCGCGCGCGCCCTTGCACCAAAAACCTTAGAAAACTTAAGACCATTACGGCTCTCATAAAAGTATAATGTGTTGCCTAACTACACACTGATTTATCAGTGTGTAAGTTAAATTATTTCGTGGAATTTTGTTATTGCGCAGAATCCGCGGGGCCAACTCTGACAGTTATTTTCATACTGGGCTGGACATTTTTTGATCGAATGGGCCATAGCATTGGGCTTCCATACACCTTTAAACTTCCTTGGGTTTAAAAACAGAACTTTTTTATTTTGCTTAAAGAATACACACTTGTAAATTTATAACATATTTGCATTTTTCCCGATTTAAAAACAACCAAAAATGGCGCGGCCGTTGAACACGTATTTACAACTGACTACACAGGCTTCTAGCTAAGTAGCTCTCTTGCCATTTGTTTTTTACATTTTTAACTGGGGAAAAATTATTATTAATATTATATATATTTTTTTAATTTGTAGATTAAAACATTTGAAACTTAGTTTATTTTATTAGCAAATGAATCTATTGATAAGCGATTAAGACAAAAGTTTCAGGTTTTCAGAAATACTTGCTTTTAAAGTTCAGACTTTGATATCGTTTAGACAAAAATCTGTCAAGTTTTGACACATATGTCATATGAACTTTTTGACAAAATAACTATATTGTAGATAACGAATAATTAACGACAATAGATGTTTTAAGCTCATACCTATTAATAAAATGGAAACTCAATATTAGGACAGTGTTTACGACCAATTAGGTACAAAAAAATGTTAATTCAAATCCGAGAAAAAAATTTTGGTTTTGGGTTTTTTTTTTCGCCTCTTGAACCACTGTGCGAGGTTTTAACTTTGTTCACCTTGCATATTCTGAATATTTTATAATCCAATATTTTAGCAATTCAGGTTACCTTTGTGTTTTCGTTATGAATTAATAATAATTCACGGATTATTGACGAAAAATTGTTTTTTAATTAAATTCCATATACTATTTAGATAAATATTTTACAGTTTATCATATACTACGTTCTAAAATAAATTCTTAGTTATTTTTTATTCATTATGCGAAATATTAGCTAGATTTCAAAAACATAATAAACCATACAAAAACCACTATCGAAAGAACTGAAAATTGAAATCACCTCATACGAAATTCGGTTAAATTCCTTTGATTTTCGAAAAATGTAATCGCCCTATTAAAAACAAATCCGCCATTTGATCTGATTTCAGAATTGTAATTAACGTTGGAAAAAACCCCCCTACTGGGCAAGATCCACGAATATTTGAAAACAGTAATTTCTAGTCCGTTTTTTGAGTTTAGAAAAA
>JAHBCN010021339.1:0-14233 GCA_019359885.1 Listronotus oregonensis | reverse complement strand
TATGCAAGGCTGCAGGATAAATAAATGCGCAACGTTCTCCAGGTTCAACTATCTTCGCATCTTTAACGCCTTTTGAGATAACAATGGGATCTTTTACTTTAATTGACTTAAGTAACTATGCAAAGTGGTTACTGCTGCTTGTTACGAAGTGTACCAAATAATTACAATAGAAGAATTTGATACTTCCATTAATTATTCACACTATAAACTAACCTAGTTCTTAATACTTCAGAATTTATGTGTCAGGATAGAGCATTCATCCGTGACAGAATTGGGTGCTGTCAAGCATCAGGTTTTTCAGCCAGTTAAGTAATGGTATTTCAACACCTGAATTCCTTAAAATATTAGTCTTATTACGCTTTCTGCAAGTGGCTTCCTTGTGGGCAACCCCTGCTTCTGACAACGTGATGATGGTTAGACCAAACATGGTCGTCACTTCATGATTATGATGTTTCGCCCCTCTGTGTGTGTTTTTTTTTTGTTCTGCAATTTTGATTAGGTTTTGTTTTATTTAAAATTTTCTTAGTATTTATCCAGACTTAAAAACCGTTTTGATTTCATATATTCCATACTATTAAATAAAGGACTTAGAGAAAAAGGAAGGGAGAGATAGAAAGAAGCTAGCTTGGGTGGTTGTACTTTGGTTCCATATTACACCGTCAAGGGTAAATGCTCTAGTTATTTAATTAAAGACAATGGAAGTTTGTAATTATTTTAGTATTACTCTCTCTCTATTGATTAACACATTTAAAGAGATACCAAAAATATGCTTTAATATTGCTAATAAAAATATGTTATTCCTTTTGTTAAAATTTTCAACTCGTTGACAAGGTACCTTTATTTCCATAAAATAAAACGATTTACGACAAACCGAGATATTTACACAAAAATGCCTTTTAAAATAAATTTGACCTATTTTATATACAACACCGCTCTTTTCGTAACATACACCAGACACTAAAATTGAGATTTTAGGCTTTGAAAGGATTTTACAATCGTACTTCTTTAGCCGACCAAGTCGTGTAGAAATAAAACTGATGTTACATTGTCACTTGCATTAAAATACTTTTATTTACAAAAAAATATTTGGGGATAGGTTTGGATAATTTTCCTAACCTTAACCCTTAATTTTTAACAGATTTAAAAAAAAGGTTATTTATTTAATACGTATATATGTAAAATTATTGCAACTGCATTATATTAACATATGATAATTAATTAGGGCCTTTGAAAAAATATACAAAATTTTATAGTTGTATGTACAGAGTTTTTCTTATAATTTGGCATGCTTTAAACTTATTATTTAAAGAAATACAAAATGGTGATTCATAAAAAGGTTTGTGATTTTTTGTTAGGATTTTGGATATAATATTTAGAAGGCAACTGACGGTCGGAAAACAGAAAAATCTGGAATATTTTTTTAACAAAACACCCTGTATTTTATTAAAAATATAAAATCTTTGCGTTTTTCCCTTCTAGAAGATATATAACGTGTCTATGTTTAAATAAGCAGTTTTGTAACAATTTGACTCTAAATTTTCTATTTTATATACATTGGACCCTTGGGTCCAGTAAGCCGTGAAAGCCAAACAGAACTTCTGTCGATATCCTTGGCCAAGCGGGATCCAACATAGAAGTTCTATTTGGCTTTCACGGTTACTAGACCTAAGGAGGGGTACTCCATTGCATATAAAACGAAAATTAAGACACGAATTTTTACAAAAATGATCCAAAAATAGGCATGTTATATATTTTTGAAAAGGGGCAAACGCGAAGATTTCATATTTCTCATAAAATACAGGAAGTTTTATTAAAAAAAAATCCGATTTTTCTATTTTTCCATTGTCAGTGGTTTTTTTAAAATTTCATATCTAAAATCTTTATAAAAAATTTCAAAACTTTAACAAAAATCACTTTTTCGTATTCCTTTAAATAGTACGTTAAAAAGCATGCCAAATTATAAGGAAACACCCTGTATGTTTGTATGTATGTATGTTTGTCCACGCATTTTTTTTTAAACTATTAACATTACTGATGTAACTTATTGACAAATGCCATTTATAATAAAAAATAATAACAAATTAAATATAATAAAATAAAAATGCTCAATGAAGAGACGCGCGATACGCCGCGAAGAGTGTGACGGAGGACGGAGCGCTAGGAGCATAATATGATAAGACGCGATGGAGAAGGAGGGGAAACAATATCACGAAAAAACGAAAAAAAACAAACTGTAAAATCCTGTAGTCCACGCGGGCGAGAAACTAGGTGATTAATACTGGTGAGTGTAATGGACTGGCTTATTGATACGAGCTACGAGTCTGATGTCAAAAAAAAAACTCAAACTATTTGTCAAATTCTAGTTCACAACAAAAATACCACTTATTTCTACTAGTTATTACAAAAAAATATATTCTAGTGCTCACTTTACACTACAGATTACCAATTATAAAGTTAAATTAAAAAAATAATTAACTTCATAAAAAGAGTAACCTTAAAGAATAAAATAATTTTTTATACATATACTAAATTATCCAACAAAAACAAAATCAAAAGCAGGTGCGAAACAAATTAGTATCCTACAATTTTTTTGAGATCAGAACCAATACTTAAGATAAATACCCACCAAATTTATAAACAAGATTAAGAGTTGTTAAGTAAAATGTAGTTAAAACTTTATTTTTACATTGGATATACCATTTTTTATTTTAATATGGTAGCTTTGCTAGCACCAACCTTAAAAGAAAGTTGTATGCCCATAATTTGTTTCGTATCTACTTTTGATATCGTTTTTGTGGAATAATTTAGTGTATACAAAAATAAATTATACTTTTAAGTTATTTTTTTTTAACTCGATTTAATTTTTTTAAATTGAATTTTTATTTTTAATAAAAATATTACCAAAAGTAAAATTAGTTTAACCAGAAGAATGCAATCATTTGGCTAGATAAGAATTATATCACTTAAAAAATATTCCACAAAAAATGAAACGAAACATTTGATTTCCATTTGACAAAAGCTATTTAGAACCTATACACCCCATTTATTAGAATATATTAAACTTATTTGTGTGTAAACCATTATCTTTATAAGATCAGATACATTGTCATTTCATGCAAATTGTTTATACTTATAAGTGATTTAGTTAAAAAAATACTATGTTGAAAAGCATAAAAAATATGAACTTGGCTAAAAATGCACCACTAATGTCATCCGTAATATGGAATTTTTCCCGTAAAACATGTTTATTTAGTATTGTTAATTATATTCCCGTGCAGGCTGACAACCTATTGGATACAGGGGGTAGCAATAAGAGCTTAATTTTTGGGAAAAAATCGTCATCGATAATATGTCAGCCATTTTGACCACTTAAAGTTGTACCTCTAAGGTGTAAGGTAAATCCAAAAGAGCGCTTACTTTATGTTGTTTAATTGAATGTCAAAATTTAAGGGTTCAATTTTCAAGTCTATTATAAGAAGAAAACTTCATATGAACGTATATCCTAAACGTCCTAAGTTTTGAGATTCAGGTGGTAAAATTTTCAAAAATAAATCATTTATTATTATTATTAGTAATACCACTTTGAATATTTTAATAAAATTTGGCATACATGTACTATGTATCAAAAGCCATTTTTTAGTGTACTTCAATTATTTTTATTTCCAGCAGTGACGTTCGTATAAAATTTGACCTGCCTATTTTGGCAGATATTGATGGTACGTCACTGATTTCTCTTAAAATAAAAAATATTTTTGAAATCTTTGATTTAATTTTTCTAGGTAAAAATCGTGCGTTGGACTAAAAAAATACGAGCATATTTGATCTCTTGATTTTTTTTAAGTACAGTTTCTCTTACAGTTAAAAGCTAGATAAACTACATAAAAAATAATATTTATTTCGACACAAGACGTTCTTTTCTGTTAATAGTTACTTGTTTTTGAATTTAAATATATTCAACTGGATACCTAACCTAAAACACACACCTTGTTGTTGAAGTTTCTAGTTAACAATTTTTTGACAAATTACTTTTATTTTACACAATGTAATTTGACAAATTACTTTTATTTTACACAATGTAATGGCGTTTTAAAACACGGTCCCAATAAAGATAAAATTGTATTTTCAACATAACTATACATTAGTAATAGCGTATAATTTAGTAGTTGGAAAAACATATATTTAACAAATACAATCACGACTAGTGATAATGGGGACAATATTTTAGTTTAAGCTTTATAACATAATAATTATACTGCAAACCAAGCACGCTAACAGTATATAAAACCAAATGGGTTTTATCCTGATTAATTAAGCATAGGTCCTAAATTGTTAAAACAATATTTGAGGAATACAATTCAGTATGGGTAAGTTTTTTTAAGTTTAGACATATACGTGCTGATTTCTTAATTTTTTTGTTCTATACTGGAAGTTCTTTCATTTTTAAACTTTTTTTTAATATTTTGTTGTGTAATTTTATATCGAAAGAAGTAACCATGTAAAATCCCATATTTCAAAAAAATTAAAAAAACTATAACTATATGATAATTAGAAAATATAATACAACATTGACTAAGCATAATACATGTTTTCTTTAGAACAAAAAAGATGGTTAGCTTAGCATGCCGCTAAAAATAATTATTAAATTTAAAATTAAAACCTTTGAAAACCCACAAACATAAACAATTTGAAGAACAGATGCTTAAAATGAAGGTGATTTGGTAGTGCTTGATCTATTTGAGTAGACAAATAGTTAACTATTTTCTAAATAAATGGAAGGTCCGTCATGTTATATGTAATACTTAAGGTGTCCTGCTTTTATATAGCAGGTTACAGATTCCTTTATATTAGTATGGATTACGTCTTTTGCCTTTCGTTATCTACTCACTATTACTTGATCATTAACACCAGGTTTCATTCCTGATTCGTTGCGTCGATGCTGCAAATTCAACTGCAAAACTCATTGGAAACGACAAGGAAAAAAAATTGAAACTTATTCGGCAATACACTGGGCATCCTGAATATCTTTCCGTAATTTTAAAACCAATGATTCGCATTTGCATATGTTAAACTAAAGCGATTTCTTAGAGTCAACGGTCGGCTCTAGGTCTGTTTATTATTCAGAAAAAGTGTACATTATTTTACATTTTTTTACGCTCTTATTGTATTTTAGAATCAGATGTGTACAAAAAATTAACAATAAAATAAACTGTTTTTGAGTAACAAACAGACCCTGTTGTTCTTGTACGACATACGGTGACCTTGGCATCCTTGGATCCAAGCGTGCTTAAACCTCAAAATTTTACGTAAATATTTCGCTTAATCCTAAAGTCACTAAGCTGGCAAATATGATCAAGTCCTTACCCTGAAGACAGTTTTTGTCAAATTAAAGTATCTTAAAACAAACTTTTTGAATGTAAGCAGAAATTTGTAAATTTTTAATTGAAATATTTCGAAAATAATATAAAAATGGCAACTTAGGTCGTATTTAGTGCTAAAACTAAATAATATGTACATGACTGAAAATAAATAGGTTTGCACATTATTATTGTTAAGGTTTATTAATACAAGGTGTTTATCTTTTCTTTGTATATAGGAAGAAAGATTTTTGCCCAATAGACTACTAGGTTCTAGTATAAACTGTACCACAAATAATTGATTGACTCTTTTAAATCCTCAGATCTATTCTAAAACAAAAAAAAATGTTAATTTTATGGTACCATATTTGTTAGATTTTACAGGTAAGTTTAGGAAAAAAATAATAAAAAAAAACTGCAGTAACACCAAACAATGGGTTGAAAAATAATAATTTTGCTTTTAAACTTACAATCATTTTTTAGCGTTAAAATTTGGCTATAAAATATTAAGTGTAGCGTCAGGTTAATGTGTATAAACAAAAATGCGACAATATGTCACTTATTGTAAAAAAGCAAGATCTAAAATATTTTAAATTTAGTTGTTGGTAACACTTTATTTTATGCAGTTTAAATAATTTTTAATGTCTTAAAAAATTATCCGATTTTTTACCAAAATAAATCAAAGAAAAATTAAATGAAAATTTTAACACCCTGTATTTCAAAAACGAAGGCCTTGCGGACCCATATTTGTATAGACTTTTATGTTTATTTTTGGACCCTGACTACGTACCTGAAGTATTGACATTTCCTCATGAATCACCCTGTATAAGAGTCACGATCAGAAAAGACACTTCTATGGTTTTCATAATGTATTAGAAAGAGAAAATCGCAAGTCTTTTTTGATATCAATACATCTTTGGGGTTTCACAGGTGACCGGTTGGTCAATAAGTTCGATTCAATCCGTATCCGCTCCGGTTAGCTCGGGATCCCGATACGCAGCGGCCGAAGCCTCCTTACCTACTTTGATGTAATTATGCAGAAAAATAATTTTGGTATATTGTTCCAATTATAATATTCTTATTTTTTTTTCAGTTATCCTATAGATTTTTCGTGACCTTTGGAAATTCTTTTAAAATTCCCTGACATTTCCACGATATTTTTAGCTAAATTCTAATTCAATTGACTCTGCATGACAAGTTTATACTGTAGGACCAACACGAAAAGGTAGATATTGTCATAATTACTCTTTTTTAAGGGGTTTATTACTAACCTGTTAGAAAGAAAAAGGTTAAGTTAGACCTAAAAAAAATTTGAAAAGCTTTCCTATGTATTGGTTGAGGAAAAAGGTTGGCTTAAATGTGGTCCTAAAAGACTTTTGTGCATTGTGTCTCAATAATTAAATTAGTTATTTACACGAGTACTGCCTTACGTTAGTAAATAAAAGTCTAAAATCATTCAAACTAATATTAAAGAAATATATGTAAACAAGACAGTCCCTAATATAAAATAGTTAGTATATTATATTCAATGCAGCACGCCACAGTTAACTGAAGGCATTAATTAGTTTTCCATGTGCATGGGCTTGTTAGGTATATTAGCTTATCTAGATCAGGTAACTCGCAGTACATGTATTTCTTTAAAATATTTTAGCGTCAAGTTTAAAGCTATGGCAGCCGCAAAGAAATATTTTCGCAAATTGCAATGCGGCATTTAATTTACTATCCTTTTTTAAAATATCCACACAGTGGATGGGGAGAACAAAAGTAAGTTACTTTCACCCTCTAGATCAAAATTGATATATGCTTAGGGTGTGCTTTTTATTTTTAGGAGGTAAAAACTACCCCTTATGCTAAAAAATTAAAAAACCATAGAAATAGACCTTATGTAAATTGAAATCATAGCTAAATATGTGAAATGAATATATTTTTATGTTGTGAGTTATGTCTAACATTATATTTGTAACGTTTTAACCCTTAAAAATTACCCTTAATAAAATAAAATATTGTTTTTATTTTAAAATTATTTAATAACGCTTTTATTGTAGAAAAAAATATATTTTAACAGTTTACGGTATAATAAATATTTAACTACCATAACCCAACCTTTAAATAACCACCCCTTATAAGGTTTATAAAAAAAAATTGTTTTTGACAAATCAAAACGATTTGATGATACATAATTATAGTCCCGAAAATGAAGCTTTAAAATATGGCAAAACCTCGCAATTTTTTTGTCCTGCATCAATTTGCATAAAAATTTGGAATTAGGCGCATCCAACCCTATTCTTCAAATTTTATTTCATGGTGATGTGCGCTGTTTGTTTTTTAAGGGTGAAAACTATCCCTAATTTTCAAAACATATAAAATAACATTTTAAACCTTAAGATGGGTAAAAGTTGGTTTGGATTAGTTGATTAATGATTGGTTTATGCTTTGAAATACAATTTTTATCATATTTCAACCCTTAAAAATCAACTATTGTTAGAGCTTAAAGAAAAAAAACCCTAATAAATTAACCCTTATTATATATAGCTTAATTAAAAAAAAAGTTTTATGCCAAAAAAATTAATAGCTTGACAGATTTATTAAATAAAAATATTAATGCCTGAAATATTACCAATTTCATTCTTTTGCAAATTTTCAATTATTAAAAACCACCCCTTACACCATTGCAATTCTTATAAACCAATATAATAGATATAAATAGGAAATAACGTAGAATTATACCGGTAAAAGTATAAAGTGTACCGGTTGTATAGAATATTATGCCCCCGAAGTGGGCTAACATCGCTCCTTTAGTTTTAATGATAGAAAGTTTTTTTCAAAAACAATTTTGTAGGGTTTTTTTAAGAGCCACAATGCTACGTGAATTAAATCCTTTTAAATCCCTTAGCTTTAAAATGATATGAGTTTAAAGGGCTAGAATAAGGTAGTGCTCGCTCGTAAATAGAGGCTTTAAACGGCCATATCTGGGCAAATATTTATTGTACAGAAAAATCTATGTAATGAACAGTCTTTGCTATTAAAAAATCTACAATTCGGTACTCCAGCATTTTTTTGTGTTTTTAGTATTGTTGGAGTTATTTTGAACAAAATGGCTATTTTTACGAAATTGAGGAGAATCGTTTTTCACTTTAAGCCCATTTTTCTAGACCATCATTTAATATATTATATATATATATATATATATATATATATATATATATATATATATATATATATATATATATATATATATATATATATATATATATATATATATATATATATATATATATATAGATATATAGATATATCATATATCATTTTATCATTAAAGTATTAAAAAACATAGTGTTTTTATGTTGCTACTGACCTAAACACAAGAAAGCAAAAACGAATATACGGGGTGGGCCAATGAAAACGAAACAAGGCCGATTTCTCATATCTATGGTTGGTAGGAAAAAATCGCTCGGACCCGTCGATTTTTATTTCGAGAGGGACACATTTTGCCCTTATTTTTAACCCTGTCACTTCAACCCTCTAGGGGGGGAGATGAGCTTTACTCCTAAATTCTTAAATAGACAAGGGGGTCGACTGATACCTTATGTTAAAGATCATCGAATCCTCTTTTCGCTGTTTTCTAGTTTTTTGAATTTGATGCAGTAGTTTTTAAGAAAATACGTTTTTTAAACATATTCGCCCTATAATTAATCGAAAGTAACGCTTTTTCACTTTAAGTACTATTTTTTATTTGGTATTTTTATTTTTAAATCCTGTCATATCCAACTTAAAAAGTAAGGAAGCATTAAACGTCACTTTTTTATCACTCAATAAAATGCGGATACCTTTTACTTACGCTTTAAAACAATAAAAGTATTGTTAGTGTCTTGTTTAGAATATTATCAGTCCAAGATTAGCAGTTATTTTTGCTATGTAATTCGATGCTTGTGTAAAAAATTATAAATAATGCAGTTAGTTTTTTATTTTTCTTTGGAACTTATTTACATTCAATTTATGTAAATTTAGTATCTCACAGGATTTTGTCTGTGATTATTTCGGCTTATAATCTTTTTCTTGCTCTAAATGGTTTACTCAACGGCAGAAAGAGTATCGATAATTGAACTTTATTATGAAAACGGTAGGTGCGCTAATAGTACAGCACAGTTATTTAATGAACTAAATCCAGATAAGCGTGTCAACCGGAAATACGTTATTGAACTAGTAGCCAAGTTTAGGGAGAAAGGATCTGTGGCAAATCGAAAACGAATCTCTCCTAATCGAATAGTGGGAAACGAAGCAATGCAAATTGCTGTTTTGGGCCACGTCAGTATCGATCCTACGTTAAGTACCAGGCAATTACCTACAGTTTTTGGCATATGCCGTACGAGCATTTGAAGAATTTTAAAATCCCATTAATTCCACCCATATAAAATCCATTTTGTGCAAGCATTAAGTGAAGATGACTTTGATAGACTTGTAGAAATTTGCGAGATAATTAGTGAACGGATAATAAATAACCCGAACTTGATCTTCAACATTTGTTTCTCAGATGAGTGTTCGTTTTTTGTGAACGGGACTGTTAATCGTTATAATTGTCGGTATTGGTCTGACGAAAACCCGCACTTATTCCATGAAGTTCACATTTAACATCCTGAGAAATTAAACATCTGGGCTGGAATTTATGGCGATTGTGTTATTCGTCCTTTTTTTTACCAGAAAATCTAACAGGACAAATGTACTTGCAATTGTTAGAAGACACTGTCGATCCCGCATTAACAGAAATTATTGAACATGATGACCGTCACAATGCGAATGAGTTGACATTTCAACCAGATGGGGCACCTCCCCACTATGCTTTTGCTGTTCGTCAGTATTTGAATAAAACATTTCCTGGCAGATGGATCGGAAAAAGAGGACCAGTGGACTAGCCTGCAAGGTCACCATATTTAAGCCCGTTAGATTTTTTCCTGTGGGGTTACTTAAAGAGTAAATTTATAAAGCTCAACCAAAATCTCTAAATGATTATCGTTAACGGATCATTGATGAATGTCGGAACATTACACCTGAAATGCTTCAGAACGTCCGAAACCGTTCTGAACAAAACCTGTATTACTGCATGGAAGCAGGAGGCCAACATTTTGAACACTTGTAAAATTAAAAAGTAAGTAAGTAAAATTGAAAGAAAGTTTTGAATGTAAATGTTCTCGTTATTTAAAATCATCCCCCCTTCCCCCCTTCGTAGGGTTACCCTTACCAAAAACTAAAAGCTGTGATTAGAAAGAACGACGTTTTCCAAAAAAAAATAACCCTTAAAAAATTTAAAGATGATAAGACAATTATTTTTTCAATGTTGACTTGTTATAAAATTCATAATTATTTTCTCGAAAACTACTGCATCAAATTTAATAAACTTGGAAGCATTGGAAAGAGGATTCGATTTTAATCTAGAGGGTAAAAGGAACTTAATTTCAAATTTTCATAAAATTAAAACTGTACAAAAAAACTTCGGAGGTCACCTACCATTTTTTTTCCCACAGACTGTACTTAAAGCAATTTTTTATTTTTTGTTTTAGGTTAAGCTTACTATTGAAACCCGGCTTTGTACACAACGGTGCACGCGGCCCAAAATATACACTTACAATTAGTACCAAAAGATGTTAAATAATTTTATAAATTCTTATTTTTGTTAAATTGCATATATAATAAACAGTCGTATATGTATTTGGTGCAACATTGAACATTTAAACTCAATCTAAATTTAGAAGAAATTGGCAATTATAAATATGATAATGCAACTCTTTATTTTTTATAATTAAAAAAAAAATTCATTATTAAATTTTTTTTATGGTTAACAAAACAAGTAAAAATGATGAATTCATTTTTATTTCAGATTCCCATGATAAGTAGAGATTTTAAAACTAATTGCCGCCCAAAGTTTATTTTTTTATCCCTCGTAGAATAAAAAACTCTTTATTTACCTAGCTTAGATAAAGAAACTGTTACAATAAAAATAAATAATTTTTCCTAGTAAACAGCGAAATTAAATTTTTAATGGGTTTTTAGCTTGAGAAATGACTATATATTTTATCGCAAATATATAAAGTCACCTTGCTGCATGAATAATAATTAAATTGAACTTGATATTGAAGTTGCTGCAAACATGTTTAACATGGATTTTAATTACGGATAAAATGCTCATTACCACTTAGCATAAACTGAGGTTGGCTGACAATAAAAATCAATGAAACAAATAGTTAAAAATAAAGTATAGATTATTAAAAATATTTAACCAATTGTATTGATGTTTATAGTTTTTTAGCTTCTGCACTCCAAAGATACTGGTATTAGGAGAAGAAGGGTACGCTTCTGTTTGACTTTAAAAATGATATCGGACATTTTATGAGGAACAGGGGTAAATGTTGGAAGAGGAAGATTATTAGGAGGATCAGAAAAATAATTATCAGCAAATTGTTTGGCAAATAGCTCGGCTTTTCCTTTAGAGGCAGAATAATTTCATCTTCAAACATTAGGGGAGAATAAGAATTTTTGGCAAAGGACTAGAAGGCTTTACTGCTATTTAAGCAAAAGAAAACCCTATCTTTTATCCAAATGTTGAAACAATCTTTGGCTTTTGAGATGGTTTGATTATGATGATATGATTATGAATGCATAAAGCAGGGAGTATTTCCAGATATGTTAAAAAAGCAAAAGTTGTACCAATACCTAAGGACAAAAATAAAAATGACAAAAATAATTTTCGACCGCTATCTCTTTTACCAATTTTATTTAAAGTTTTTGAGCAGTTAATCAAGAATAGAATTGTCAGTTTTTTTGGAAAAAAAATATGCCATTTACAGATTCGCAGTTTGCATATCGAAAAAAATGGATGCACCACAATGGGATAATAAAAATTATTGAAAGGGTTATCTATGCTATGGATAATAATTTATGTCCTTGTGCATTGCTATTGGACCTTACCAAGGCTTTTGACTATGTCAATCATTCATATTTATTGAAGAAGCTTGAGTTTTACGGCATAAGGGGATGCTTTGGATTTGTTTAGGTCCTATTTAACGAACAGGTTTCAGGCGGTTAGTTTACCCGATGGAAAATCCTGACAGCAGCTGCCGATAAATATAGGAGTTCCTCAAGGATCAATATTGGGGAACAATTTTTTTTCTTGTATTTATTAATGACTTGCCCGGAAATATTTCTGCAGACATAGTTTCTCTATATGCAGACGATAAATCTTTTATTAATTTTGATTTAAATGCTGAGGCTGTTTTAGAACTAAGTGAAAGCGCCATAAAAAGTGCCGACGATTGGTTAAGAAGCAAATGGTATAAAGCTTAACGGTTATAAAACACAAAATCTTATTTTTAACGGAAATAGCAATAACTCAAGTGTAAAACTACTGGGAGTATTTTAGGACAGTAGGTTAAATTGGTCTCACCATACCGAATATCTGGCGATCAGAAAACTTGTTGCTTTGACAACTCTTAAGACTGCATTAACTTTTTACTATAGTAATTTTCATAGTATTATATCATATGCGACAGTGCTGTGGGGAGATTCGGTGGGGAGTGATAGGATTTTTGTAACTCAAAAACGAGTTGTGCGGGTTCTGGCAGGAGTGGATGAAAAATCTCACTGTAGACCCTGGTTTAAGACATTTAAAATCATGACTTTACCATCAGTGTTTATATTTAATTGTTTATTGTTTGTTAACGAGAATAATTTTGCTTTATATTTAGATTTTCACAATTATAATACCAGAAACAAACATCATTTGGTGATACCATTTCATCGACTCTCCAGAACACAGCAACCTGTTACTTTTACCGCCATTAAACTTTTTAACGTACTGCCAGATTATTTCAAGGACTTAGACTTAAAGAAATTTAAGCATAAGATAAAGAATTTTTTAATTAATCAAGCTTTTTATAATTATGAAGAGTTTTTGACTTAGAATTGTTTGAATTTTTAATTTATGTGTTTACATATTCTTGTTTTTGCTATGTGTTTTATTTGTTATTAAAAAGACTAGATAGTTTTCTTGTATTCAATGTACTTAGTATCCATTGACAATCATAAATGTATCTTGATACGTAACGTGTGCTAATAAATGTATTTTTTTGCTTCGATGCTAGATTGTCGATTTTCGGAACTAGGATTTTGGAAAAACTTTTTTTGGGTTTGGATTTTGTAAAGTTTGGTTTTCTCAAAGGATTTAGAAAAATAAACACGGTATGAGATTTACAGTTATAGAGTTCTTTTTAGTATGGGCAATATAGATCTCAATGCCTAGTTAAATGGTTTCGGTAAGTTATTTACATATTTTGAAAGAATCGTGAGTGCAAAAGCAAATAGGATCACAACTGTAAGTGGCAAAAAAGCTTTCAAACCACTCTAGTCAGCCGAGTTATAGTGCCAGACGGTTCGTGCCAGTATGCATTCAGTTGTCTTAGCATGCGTAAAGTATGATACGGATATCAAATTATGTTCTGAGCTACCAAGGGAAGCAGTTACTGATGCTTGGTAGAGTTCGTGAGTGGAAATAAGAAAGAGATTTAGAGGGTTAGAATTATGGGTAAAAACCCTAGGCAAGTAGGTAGGTTGCATGATTAAATTGGTGAGCAAGTTGCTGTGTGTCAGTGTGTGTTAGCTTTTGTTGAACCAGTCTTTATTGTGAACTTTAAAATCCTAGAGGAAGATTACTTCGGCCAATGAAAACTGGGGTCGATTTTTATTAAAAGAAAGTCAAAGTACTCGGTGTAGGAATTGTCAGATGGGGACTGGTATATACAGCAGGTGAATTTTGTAGAAGATATGCAGGTAAGTTTAAGTCAAAGGCCTACTATTCTGGGTTAGAAACTCTAGCACAAACCAGGTCGTTG
>JAHBCN010021338.1:0-14230 GCA_019359885.1 Listronotus oregonensis | reverse complement strand
GGAAAATATCTAGCTTTGTATAGAAAGTATTCCAGTTTACGAAAGCCCGAAACACCACACAGAAGTTTTTTTTTTAAATTTAAAAAAAAATTTGCTTGTACTGTCCAGTGCATAGGAATAAATACTTTTGGCAAGATGCCCTCTGAAATAGCTGCCTATTTACGTCTTTCAAACCCATGGGATGTATATGTTACCAAGTTTTTTTTTACCCGGGGACGGTCCGCGAAGGCTGAGGCCTGACGTAACGTGGGTATCTGAAGTGTGGTAAGAGGAAGTTTATTTATACGGGACTTAAACATTTGGTGAGAGTATACAGATTAGATTCCAATCTTCAATATTTAAGTCCCGTGTGAACAAACTCCCTCTCACCAAACTTAAGACACCCACGGTACGTTAGAAAGGCATCAGCCTTCGTGGACTGCCCAAAAAAAAACTTTCGGGTTTAAAAAAAACCCAAGCATTTTTGAAGCTGCTAAGGGGGCTATGGATGTAATGTGTTTGTACCAGTTAATGTTATTCTTTAAAGTAACACCGAAAAAATTAAATGATTCTTTGTTCTGCAGAACTTGACCGCTCATATGTTTAACGGAGCATTAGCAGATTTTTTGTCGACAGCGAACATAACTGTGTTTTGAATGCAGTAAATTGGACTATATTTTTGGCTCCTCAATGCAAGATTAGTTTAAGGTCTTGTGTAGGAAATATTTGCATTGACCTGCGCTTGTTTTCCAAATCAGACTTACAGCAAAGATAATACTACTACGGATAAGACAAACCATTCAATGCTATATTGATACCCCTAATGGACTTTGGCTAACGCGAGCCGATGTCCATCGAGAGATTTTCGCGCTATCCTTGAACGAAAGTTAAACAGTGTTGCTGGCGGCCCCTTTACTATTGGCGTGATGAAACGCGAAAAAAACCCCCGTTTAGCCGCCCGCTTTCGCTACTTCGTATTCCGAATAAGATACAAGCGACAGACATTGGCAATGTCGCACATGGTTTCGTACCTCGTTTCGCTGGGGCAGGGGTTACCGACTTAATTTGATTCGCATTTACGGAAGCATTGATATCTCCGAACTGATTCAGAGCGCCCTATTTAAATGAACCATCTATCCGTAGTAGTTGCTTACAGGGAAGTTTAAGAAATTGAATATTATACTAGAGGGTACTATCGTTAGCAAAACTATGAATATAATTGATTGTGGGAGAGAAGATCGTTGATGTAAATAAGCTCTAGGGCAGACCAGCATTAATTTGGTAGAAGCTAGAAGAATAACCAATGACCATTTACAATTATTGATATATACGTCGATTAAAAAGGAAACTGTGGAGCCAGAAACAAAGCTTGGGTGGACTACCGTAGAAGGGAGGTTTTTTAACAAGCCTATTATGCCACACCTGATCAAAAGCTTTTCATATGTCAATAACAACCACCTGTATTTTTACACATCTTTGGACATACGGTATGTTAAAATCTGAGATATCATTTATATACAGGTTACGCAACTGAACTATTAATATTCAGATCAGCTCATTTAGATCATTATGTTGTAAAAAAGCAGTTAAATAATGCAGTCCCAACCCATGATTAAAAATACATTTTCATACAAATTGCTTTATAAAAATGTTAAACAATGTTAAGTAAGTAAAAGTAAAAATGCTGTTCAAGGGAAGGTGCTGAGATATTATACGAGGTAACAAAAATACTAAAAGCACATATTTTGAGCCTTGGCAAGCAGTACTGGGTGTTGTCCTGTACTATCTGACGTTTCTACTATATTTTACAAAACATTTTGTTATTCGAGCGCGAAATGTGTTGTTTACAGATTTCTTAACGGGGATTGTCAAGACAGGAGTGCATCGAGCAACTTACTTCGATTTTTGGCGATGGACCCCCTTTCTCCTATTGTGAAACGTTGATATAACGAATTTAATCTTCGCTTGCAATTGTGTCGAAAAACATTGATGCGGTGTAAAAACTAATAATGCAAGACGTCATGTGACATACTCTGAAGTAGCCTCAGGCATTAATTCAATAGGAATATGGTAAATGTTGTTTGATCATTTAGCCGAGGTTCGTTCTCGTTGGATTTCACCTAAATTTCTCTTGTAGGCTATTGACTATGTACTATAGAAAGAAACTACAACTTAAAAGAAGTTTTATTGTTTTATACAATAAAACTTGTGTTAACGGACACCCTTTCATATCGGCCACTTTCAAGGTAACAAAAATCTACTTTATAGGAAATCCCGTATATAAAACCCTTAGATACTGAAGACCCTTATATAACAGCCACTGCCAGGCAATCTCAGTTTTAACCTATTTCAGGTAAATCAACCTTTTTATATTGGCCGGAAATTCTTTGGGCTAAATTGTATTTTATTATTTTATAATTTTATTCTGCAAATTTTAAAGGTGAAAATACCCAACAATAATATTAATGGCCAGGTTCAAATAGCATTAGTGGCATGGGGAATAAGAGTAAAGTTAACGTGTTCGGAATCGAAACTTGTTTAATCATGTCCCCAAAACGAAATCGTTTGTCACTAAAGGAAAAAAATGATGTTATCGCGAAAAGTGAAAACTACGCTTTGGGTTAGCGAAAACTGGCTAAAAAGTATGGTGTTGGAAAATCCCAAAAAAATAATATTGTCAGGAATAAAGCTAAACTAAATTAAATGTTTGAAGAAGGTGTTAATTTAGAACAAAAGAGGAAATTCCAGAAGTCGGAAGGGTTGGCAGTAGATCGAGTCGTCTACAATTGGTTATGCAAAGCAAGAGTAAAAGTGTTCCAATTATCTAGACCCTTAATAAAACAAAAAACACGGGGAGAATTTTAAAAAGGTGGAAAATTTTGTAGCCTCGAATGGTTGAACCACTGTTACCTGGCAATACTGGCCACCCTTCTATAAAGGCTAATTATTCTTAATTTTATGTTGACCGTTAGAGAAAAGTTTTAGGGTACATTTAATTGATCCAAAAAGATAAAAAATGCACATGCACTTTTTGTACACATACATTAAAAAAATTGTTCAAAATTTAATTTTTTCCAATCAAAATGTCACTCAATTAAGCACGTTAAACTTTTTTTACAAATATATACTTATAAATGAAGCCACAAACAACCAAAAATTTTTTTTTTTTCAAATTTTGAAACAAAACTTTTTTCCACGTGAATTTAGTTCTTGTTCTTTAAAGCAGTTTTTGGTAAAAATCTTTGGAATTCGTGTTTTTTTTTTAAATTTTGAAAGTTTTTCTTTAGATTTTGTCCCTTTTTTTTCCCTTTGGGGGGGGAAAAAAACAAAAAAATTAAATCAGACTACCTTAAATACTAATATCCATCCATTTCTCCGATCACTCAATATCCACCCATACAATCCATATTACAATTTAAAAAAAAATGTAAAAATATTTTATCTTTCATCAAATCTTTTTTTAGATTTGATTTTTTCATAATAACATATTAAGTTCCCTTTTAAATTACAACACCCCCAATCATTAGGCAATTTGTTGGGGTACCTTGTAATTTTCTAAGTTTTTTTTGTTCAACCAGAATTTCTAGCAAATTACTATCATTTTCTTAATTTCGTCAAATTGTATGGCGTGTTTATGAGGTGTATCATTCTTGAAATGTATTTTATTTCTTTTTTTTTTTTTTCAGTATAAACGTGAGCTTAATACTAATTTATAAATATACGGGGTTGTTGAATATTAACACTAAACTAAAAATTTAAAAAAAAAATATGATTACCTACTAATATAGAAATATACAGTGAGACCCGTAAACCCAACTAACATTTTTCGGAGCCTAAAGTTTTATTAAACGGTACCGGATATTTAAAAGAGGTTTGTAAGGAATCTTAACTTTTAAATAGTTTTTATAGTTTTACAAGAAAACAATTGGTGTTACAAGTTTTGTAAGACGCCCAGAAAATACCAAAATACTTACAGTTTTATAGCATTGCATCCAAAATGTTTCCGTTACCTTATCTATAAAACCTTTGGTTTTGGATACTTAAAGTTTTTTAAAAGGGTTTTATAGCGTTCTTAAAAACCTTATTATAAAACTTTTACTCTTGGGGTTTATTAGCTTACTTCGTAAAACCCTTATAAATCTTAAGGTGTTTATTACTACTTAAAAGCTCATATAAGACTATAGGTGCTTAAAAAGCAAAATGGAGAACATGGCGTCCTTTTATATGCCATTTTTATGTTTGTGTTCAAATTGACACAAAAAAGAAGAATATTTCATTTTAAGCCATTCTACCAAAGCTAAAAAAAGTATTTTTTCAAAAACATGGGGTTAAGAAATGTTGGGCAGTTTATTTGCAAAAATTTTTAATTTTAAGGTTTTTACAAAAATACATTTTTAGAGAGCCCTTTAGGGGGACGCTTTAGTTTTAGAAAGGGTAAAATATAAAATTACTCGATAAATCTTTCGTGCCAAGTAAAATTAAGTCCTCATAGAAATTTTCCAGAGTATTTAAGTTATTATAGTAATTATTTAATACGCTATTTTGATAATGTCAAAGTAAAAATCCATTGCTGTCAAACTTAGAGTAGAAGCAGAATAATGATGACAAGGACTTGAAATAGCACATATTGTAAACAAACGATGTAGAAGGAGATAAAACTAAAAGGGAGCTTTTTTATTTGGTGTTTATAAACACGGTAGGTCAGGAAGTTTATAATGATTTTTATAAGGAATATTAAGGTTTTATAGCGGTAACGAAAATGTTTTTCTTGCCGCTATAAAACTTATTTATGGTTTATAAAGGTAACGACAACCTCTTAGTTAGAAATAAATGGAGATTGGTCTTATATGGTACAAAAATCGCCGTTCCTTTTTTTAAGATTCTCCTTTTTAGGGGTTTTATAAGAGTAACGAAAACGTTTCGCGAACCATTGATATGCTTAGGTTTTATAAAATATGTAATCGAAACGTAACCGTTACCATTATAAATAAAAAAAAATTATTTTCCCCTTCATAGGGTTTTTTTTTATTAATAAGTTTATTTGAAATTTGACTTTTGCATCGATATCTGTTTCGATCGAGAAAATAAATCGGGATAAAAAATAACCAAGGTAGTTGTCACGTACGTGATTTGTATTCTCATCAAATTTTAGTTTTTTTACAAAAAAAAACAAGATTTTTTTTTAAAGTACTTTAAAAACTTATAAAAAAAACGTTTTTTTTAAAGGGTTTTTTTTTAAAATCCCACTTTCGGTGAAATGTGGGGGCAAAAGAAGGGCGTCGTCGTCTTTAACAAACTTGGAAATTTTTCCTTTTTTTAACAAAAATAAAAATTTTAATATTAAATTTAAAAAGGGGATTGGTTGATAAAAATTACAAAAAAATAAATTAACAAAAAAATTTAAAAAAAAAACTAATCATAACTTTTTAATAGAGATCATAGCAAGAGCTTTTTTTTGTCCATAGTTTTTCCAAAAAAAAATTTGATTAATTTCGAAGTTAAAAAACACTTTTCAGTTTTTAACGTAGTCATAGGAAGGGGAAAACCCAAAATATTTAAATCCTAAAATTTTTTTTTTAAAAGCATTAAGGGGGGGTCTTTACTGCGAAAATAAACACCACAACACGAGCTAATGGGAAAAAAGCAGGAGCTCCAAATTGTCATAGCCACTGTGTCGTATGTTGCAGCTTAACCTTACACGAGCGGGGGGGTTTTTTGGGGCCTTGTCGCATCTCAGATCTCAGATGCGCTTGCAATTGAAAAGGGGAAATGATTCAACGGCATAGTACGAGGGCTGCTCGATAAGAACGGGGGATTTTGGGCAGTGTAATTGTTCTAAATATTTGACTTTTCACTTATTTTTTAAAGTAATTATAAAAAATGTATGAGTATAATATTTATTTAATTTATTTACAGTAAAAATAAAAATGGAACGTAAACATACAGTGTGACTACGTAAGTTAGCGGCGTATGAGATTTTTTTTTATTGTTAAGTTTATAAAAAAAGATATTCTTTAAAAAAGTTTGCATGGTTCATAACCCTAAATGCAATCATCAAATGTCAAAACTTATTAGTCGCATACGTCGAGGTTTGTTAAATAATGTGTTTTTTGCTCCATACTAAAGTTTCTTTACTTTTAATAATATATTTTTTTTATGAAGAAAATATGTTTAGAAACAACTTTTAAATATTCAACATTGTTTAGGTATTTGCATTAAACCACATTTTCTCAGTTATGAATAATAATGATTTAATATAAATTAATGTGTAAACTTCCATTTTTTACATTACCGCAGAGAAAATGTAAGAAAAATGTTTTTTATAATAAATTAACAATAAAAAATATTTATTTTTTTTTCTTTATAATAATTTTTAATATGACAAAAGTAAAGGTACTTTACTCTGAAGCAAAAAACACATTTTTGACAAACCTTGTATGCGACTAATAAATTTTGACATTTGATGGTTGCACTTAAGGTTTTGGACCATGCAAAGAAGTTTTCCATATGCCGCCAACTTACGAAGACACACTGTATATAGGTACGTTTTTGAGTATAATTTTGGTGATTATTTAAAATCGCGCCCCCCTTTTTTTTGGCCATAAAATTTAAAAAAATAGAGATATTGACACTTTTTTGTAATTTTCAATCTTTAAAAAAATCCAAAAAACATTTTTTTTTCGATGTTAATTTTTATTTCGAAGATAAAAAATGGGTATTTTTCAAGTTTTTTGTCATTAAAATGCTTTTATTTAGCATTTTCTAGTGATGTTATTATATTCTGCGCATAAAGACAAAATTTAAAAAAAAATCAAAAATATAAATTTTTGGATTTTTCAAAAAAACAAAAAAAATTGAAAAATTGATATTTTTGATTTTTTTTTAAATTATTATATTTGGGATAAACTTTAAGAATAAAAATATTTGACAGTTAAAAAAAAAATATTTGTTAATTTTGCAAATTTTTAAAAATATTTAAAAAATCGAATTTTTATGGTCAAAAATGTGTGGGGTCGCGATTTTAAACAATTACCATTACATACGATATTATAAGTAACAAACAATAAACACAAAATTATAGTCACAATTTAATAAACACTAATCACTAAAATAAGAAGGTTTTGATCAATCCAAAAACGGTACTCCGGCTCTGATAAAATTATAATGTGTTGGCTAACTTCACACTGATTTATCAGTGTGTAAGTACGCAACACATTAAATTATTTCGTGGAATTTTGTTATTGAGCAGAATCGGCGGGGCCAACTCTGACAGTTATTTTCATACTGGGCTGGACATACATATTTTTTGGTAGAGCGACGCCCCAGAGCCCTCCCTTACGAGCCGCTACTGTGTATGGTCATTTAGTTTTGAATGATTTTAAAAACCATTTAAAACATGCGAACAGGTTATAATTTTTCTGTTTTTTTTACCTGAAGTAGGAATGCAGTTAATCAAAATCCACGAAAAAAATTCTAGATTTACAGAAAATATAATATTCCATTTCCGAACAGGTGTTTAAATTCTGCGTGATGTTAAAGCCGTATATTTGTGGCTCAGCTACAAACATTTTTTCAGGCAATTTAAATAAATATGCCGAGTTGCGTGTTAATTTACCAGCTGCAATTATGGCTGAAGACCGCGTGTCTGAAACGCCGTCCAACTACTTCTTACGGATTAATTTCGGGTAAAAACACCACAAGTTATGAGAATTAATTTTTTTTTTAAATGTTTTATGAGATAAAATATACAGAGTGATTAGGAACGTACAACTAAAAATCGAACTGTACTATATTCATTTTTGATTGAGAAAAATAACTTAATAGGGGAAGAGATACCAGTAAAATCTTGATTTTTTATAAAGTTATAGTATAATCCTTTCAAAATGCGTCACCAAGTTTTTAGAACATAATTTTAAGTATTTCCTATATTATTGAGGGTAAACCGTGACGTATATGTATAATTTACGTGTATGTATTCAAACGCGTTTTTCTCAAAACCATATTTTACAAATCGGCATACACGATAACTCAAAAAGTTATTGATCGATCCCAACCCTGTGTTCACACGTCGTCGTCATGGTTGGGCCCAGTAGGATCTTTTGGAACATGCGCTAGAGCAAAGAATATTATAGTTCCACTAGTAGTATCAATCTTTGGCTAGGAGTTGCTGGTTATCGGCAACTCTTTTGGCTAGCGTATGGAACGGGATCCGAAGCTAAGATGAACACAAGGCTTAATTCAAGGTGTTAGCATACCGTGCTGATGAGTGAAGTGTGTGCCTTAAACAGGTATCTCCCACGGTGCCTCTGAGATACAGGGCGACCTCTCAGAGTATCTAGCCTTACTGCGGTAATGCGGGGCTCTGCCGTGGTGGACTATTACTTCCCTAGCTCCAAACAGAAAGCGGAAAAAAGTGACAAAAATGTGCTGACCGAAACGGTTAAATCCGTTTCAAGAGGTGCCACTCAAGGTCACAAGCAGACAAAGGTGCGCCGACCGAATCCGTTTCGAAAGGTGCCCTGAAGTCACTGTCGCCGGTTTCACGGGGAAGGGCTAATCCATCCCGACCAAACAGGTGCTTAGGAGGGGTTCCCTGAATCCAAACAGAAGGCGGACAGAACCGGCTTTATAGGAAAAAGGGTTCCCTGGCTTTAAACAGAAAGCGGATATAACCGTTTTCATACACACAAAAAAAAGATTTTTCAAAATAAGAACATAGATGGTTTTAAAAAATATATTTTGTTTAGAAACCCTGTGCTATTATATTAAAAACATGTTTTTGTTCTAAAGATTTTAAAAATCTTAAAACAAAACATAAATTTCCTTAGTCGATTTATTCATTTTAATACCATTTATTTTAAAGTAAAAATTTCATTTCTTATTTCGAAAAAATGAGCCACGTAAATTAAAATCATTTAAAGTCACAATTTAAATTCACAGCTATCTTGAATTAAAATAATAAGATATAAAAATAATTAATCCAATTTTTAAAATTAAGAATATATAAACTCTTGTTTTGTAATAAAGTTTTACTATTTTAGCAACGGATTCTTTCAGTTAAAACCGCCTTTATCTCATTTTAAAATTTCAAGATCTCATTCCAAGAACTTCTTGATTTTAGTAATATACCATGTCAATACCAGAAATAGGTGCAACAACATCTGTACTAGTATATGTAAAATAGAAAAAGATAGACATAGTTAGCCGCTGCGGTGATGTCCGTGACGTTTGTGTCTCCTTTTGCGTCTAGTGGTTAGTTGTGGTTAGTTTACTAGTATTATCGATACGACTTTGTGTGTGAAAATTTTAAAAATCTAAATCGGGAATTTGATGCTGGCAAAGATAATACTACTAAGTATTATCTTTGATGCTGGTAAGTATTTTTCATTATTAAAATATTATTTACACCTCTTTGCTTTGGGACTATACCTACTTAATGTAGTGAAATGAAACTAAAACAACTTCTAACTCCCCCAAAATTGATAAAAATCTACCAAAATGTTTGAATAATTGTTGTACTATCCGCCATTATCAATAGATGCCTATCTATTGACATGAACGACAACGACGCCGACGTTATTAGATAAATTAGATTAGCACCATAATTCAATGAGTTTTCAAGAGATATTGGACAGAGATTGGACTTTAAAAAAAAATTAGGAAAATTATGTTAAATATAGAAGATTTTTTACATTTTTAGAATATTTTTTTATACAGGGTGTCTGTGAAAGGTCTTTACAAAATGCTAGCACATATTCCTAAGGCGATTATAGTTGGCCAGGCATGGGTTTTTCTCATTTTTTAAAGCCTGCATCCCTGGCCGATTTTAAAATACAAAAGAAGTTTTGAAAGTCATAAAATTATTAAATTTTGGTTGTCGGTACATACAGTCTGTTTTACTTTACTTTTTAGGTAATTATGGAGTTAGTCATTTTAAAAGGGAAACGTCAACCACCAGTTAAGTTCAAGTTGAACCAAGTTTAAGCCAACATTCTACAACCGGCCCATATTACATTTCACCATAAAAGACTGTTTGCCGCTTATTGAGATATTTTATATTTAAAACTAAGAAATGTTTCTGTGTTAAGTTTCCAAAGATTAGGGATAACTTGAGTTTGTATTATTTAGAAATTTTAGTATTGTTTTTTTTTACTGCTAAATAATATATATTAAAAAAATTAAAACTGTTATAACTTTTAGCAAGTTTTTTTTTTTTTTTTTACTCATAGATACCTACTACCTTTTCAGTGTAGTGTCTTTGGATCCGAAAAAAATTTGTGTTTTTGAAATACGACAACAGCATTGTCTCTGATTAAAATTTTGCATATTTTGTTTCATGAGTCTGGATGTTTAAATAAACAGGGTTTTTGGAAGAAAAATCAAATATTTTAATAAGGGATCTTGGACGTAAAAATTAGAAAAAAGTTCATATAAATGCTGGTACGGATATGCATTTTTATTCAGTGTGTTGAAAGTTTAAATAAAAAATAATTTTTCATTTATATTAAAAAATTGGCCAATTTTACATAAACCTGTTAGGTTTAACGAAAACTTGCCAAGAGGTTTGTCCAAGACTAATTTTTTCCTGTATCTCGAAGCATTTCCGGACCCACATTTATATGTTTTCTAAAATAACCAATTGAAATATTTACTTTTCTTTCAAAACACACAGTATACCTATTTAATAAAACATACTCATGAAACAAAATATTGGAGGTGTCAAAATAAAAAAAAAAAAATCAAATAAATTTAGATAGTACCACAATAGAAAGAAATCGGGATTTAAAACTGAGATCCTAAATTACATGAAGTAAATAAATAAGGTATTAAAACACGCCCTTGCAATATGTTACACTAAAGAACAATTCTTCAGTTTATGATGCAAAATTCTTAAATTGAGAAACTTAAAGCCTTGTATTGTGTAGTAATTTTATCAATTAAACATATCAAGGTTTTTAAATGAAAATCAACACATTTTAAAACGAGAAACAAGTCTCTCATATTGAGAGCACGTATTTTAAAATAATGGTATGAAATATTCTGATTAAAAGATTATTTTTTTAAAAATATGTAATTAGTTGTTTCATCTAAAATCTTGAATATCTTTAAAGCAAAAACATTTTTTTTCGGATTACGTCCATGGAAATAAAGAAATTGGTTTCTTTATTTGAAAAAATATTCTTTTGCCACATATGAAAGTCAACATACTCTCAAAATGAGGCAAACGCGTTTACAATAAAATATTCTTTTTTTGAGTGTAGGAAAGGCCGGAGATGCGGCCTCAGAAAGAACATCTGGTTCCTGTAACAAGGACCTGGTAGCTACCCACGTCACTAGACCGGGAGAGGAGGGCATGACGGATCTAACTCTCTGCTTATCATACTCTCCAGGAGGCAGGGACACCAGAACACATTGTGCTCGTGTCCGGTAGCGACAGAGTAAGAGAAGATGTAAGAACTCTCTCCCAATCTGGTATCGGATTTATTACAAGTCCGATCCTATTGGGGGAAATATAAAAAGGTGTGAGCCACAATAGACCGAGCGGTCGCAGTGGAGGACGTAAAAAGTCCACTCACTTTAAACCTACCTACCTACCTACCTATTGATCGATCTCTCTGAAATTTTGCACACATCTTTCTTATGATATTATTTTTTATATGAACCTACAAATTTTAGAAAATTTTTTGAAACAATAATTTTATCGAAGCAAAAACAATAGAAAAATTCAGCCCAAAATTAATTTAATTTTTTCCGGGTATTTTATGCCACGATTTTTTTAAAATTTATTTTTAGGTTCATCTAGAAATTATGAATTAATAAACACACAGAATTTTGGTTTTTGTTTTCGCCGATTGAGAAGTCTCGCTGCGACCTTTCTGGAAGAATTTAGTGTATATGCGCCAGTTTATATAATTAAAAACAAAAAATTAAATTATATAATTATTTTAATGTTTGAATAAAACAGATGCCAATTTTCAAAAGTATATAATGATTCTCTTATTATAAAAAATCATGATCTCAAGCAAAATTTAAGCGTTTACCCCCCTTAACACAAATTGTACATTGCATTGGTTTAAAAAGATAGTAACCATACTTACTACAACAAAAATGTATTTTGTTGGTTTAAACAGTCAGTAACCAATGAGATTTTTTTTCATAATTACTTTCGTGAGAAAGAATAAGGTTCAAAAAGTCATCACCCACGAAAAAGGTGATCCTAATTTTCTTTAAATTTATTGGAAACATTGACTTTTTCGCCCCCGGACATTTTTTTTTTTTTTTTTTTTGTTTATTTGAACAAAAAAGCTTTATTATAATTTTTCTCTTAACTTTATCGTTTTAAATTAAAAATTGAAAAAAAAAAACGTCAAAAACACAGGTAAAAGTTGTTCTTTCTCAATATCTAGCAAAATACATATGCATACATATTTATTAGTTCTTTTTCTGCTCTTAATATAAAATTTCATAACATTATAGGCGTTTTCTGGCGATAAAACTGTTTTAAAAAGTTTTAAATATTTATTTTCTGGCGTTGCAATAAAATGACGTCACTCGAAACCCGGTTCAAAATGTTTTTTAAACCTAATCATTCTAGTTTCAAATCGGCGCATGCGTAAAAGTGCGGGTATTGGATAAAAAAAGTAAACAAAATTCTTGTCAGTTTTAAACCAGTCGATTTCTTGCGACTCTAAGTGATGACGTCACATATGAAATTGGTTCAAACCAGGTTTTAAATTTTTTGCATCGCCAGAAAACGCCTTATATATTTCAAACTTTTATAAACTTCATTTTATTTAAATCAAAATATAAGAACACGAGAAAAGCTGGCAGTATTGAATTATTATTTTTTGCCAAAAATTATATAAAATATTGCAGCGTCATTTATTTCAAGCCAACTTGCATTTTATAAAGTATTTATTAAAATTCAAATATTTTTAAAATTAATTCAGTGACTGGAACGCTCTGTGATTGGTTACAACTTTTTGACGTCACTTGCAAGTAAAAAATGTCACAAGGTTTGTGTTGTGCGTTTTCAGGTGTTATTTTCGATCTTTAACCATCTCTTGACCATTTTATATAAAAAAACATATTTAAAGTAACATAATTAACCATTTAGTACCTCAAAATGGACATAAATTTTGTGCAAGTCAATAACAGAAACATACCTGAGAGAGAGGCATTTATGATTGTTCGTTTCTTTAAAAAATAACACTTACTACTATGCTGCAGAACTCCAAAATGTAAAAACAGCTGTGTAAGTACCTCTAAAAAATTATTTATTTACGTGTTCATCCAACGTGTTCATCATTCAGTGTTTCTCAAAATCTTATCGTAGGTTATGTTAATGGAGTGTAGAAATATAAGGAGTACCATCTCTTATGGGAGACTAATTAAGTTTTCATCTGCAACTCAATAATAATACCGTTAAGTATAAAAAAAGGTACTAACTTCTAGGACAAACAAAAGCATTCTAATCCAAAAGTTAGGTTATACCTTAAAGTGTTTAGAAGTTATCTAAAGGCGATTTTTTGTTGTATATAAATAGGTAGGTATTTAAAACAGGATATTTGTTTACTTACACTAAAGTGATCTTTACACATAAAAACATTTGAATGCGATACAAAGCTCTTCGAGCTAATTGTAACCACTTTTTTCGCCTTTTAGGATTTGTTGAGGCAGATATAAACAGTTTTTGTGGTGTTTTCAGAGAAGTATTGGGACATTGTGTCACTACTTACCATTTATATACCATTTTAGCCAATAAATCGAGAAATTATTAACAAAATTCACTGCAGTTGCACTCGTTGTTAACTTGTTTACTTGCAAATGACGTCACGCGAAACATATGTCGACGCCATTACAGAGACAGCGTTTTTAGCGCGAATTTTATAATTTAAACTTTAACATTGAGTTTTATTGAAAATACAGCAGATTTCTCAGAAATATAAAATGTATTGTGTTTGTTAGGTACCAAAGAATAAGTTAAAACGATTTTTCAAAATCAAATAGGCTATTTAATTATGCAACTCGATGTTTAGTATTACACCTTTGAACTTTAAACTGTTAATTACCAATAATATATGCATATTCGAGTAATAACTATTTACGTTTCATTATTAGTTTTTATGTCTATTAGTACAAAAGAAACGTTACTTAACGGTACTTTGAGAATATTATTTACTGTATCACACTTACTATTCTTGATTGACATTAGGTGCTACAGGCGAATCGCGTCATTTAAAACAGTCAT
>JAHBCN010021337.1:0-14215 GCA_019359885.1 Listronotus oregonensis | reverse complement strand
ATTTGTTCAGTAAATTAAAATAAATTTATTTATTTTTTACATTTAGAAAATGTTTCGTTTAAAAATCTGTTTTTTTATTTATTAATTTTTTTTACAAAATATTTGTTTTTATGTTATACAGTAAAGCGCACCGTACTGCGAACATAGGAGGCTTCTGGACGATTTTGAATGTACCCAATTCTAAAATACCCATAATAGTTTTGTGGCTTGCATTTCAATTTCCGTCTCGTTTCCTTACGTGGCTCATTTTTGGTTGGGACTGGTGGGGAGTGCGGTGATAAATTCGGAAAAATTTATCTGCCCAGTTTAGTTGTGTTCTACGTTTTTATTTTCAGTAAGAGGAAGCAGTGTTTATAGGCAAAATATGCATTCATAAAATAAAAAAGACAAATTGTTTCAAGTTATCGATTGTCATAAAAACGCCTTCTGACATTTGCTAGAATGTTAAGGGTAATAATCCTAAAGAATTCTCAATTTCTAATTGCAATTCTTGTAGATTATTACCCTATTCTCCAAAACCATAAATTTGTGATTTTACGTGACCCCAGAGAAAAAAATCGTTGGGTGAGACCATAAAGTGGAAATGTCGATTTATTAGTAAAAACAATATTTCTTGTGAAATTTTCATTGTTATTTTCCATTTCCATTAGTTTCACAAAATTGCATTCGTCTAAAATGATCACCAGGGAGAATTTCATGGGTTTTTCTTACTTTGTAGGATCGGTATCCATTTTTTTTTTCAGCACTCTTCCCACTGATCTTCTGCTCAAATCAACCTGTTCTGCAAATTGTAGGATTTTCAATAACACTTGCCACTATCATAATTTCCTTCATTTCCCTTTCGTTGCTTTCTTCTGGGGCACTATCATGTTTATGTTTTCTTGGAGTTAAACAACCAAATGTCAGAAAGTTTTTAATGACTCGTTGAATAGTGGAAATCGTGGGAGCCGGCCTGGTTGGAAATAAATGAATAAATAATTCCCCTAACAAGATTTCCACGGTGATACCATTCAATTATTTTAATTTTCTCTTCCAGTTCGTAAACATCCATTATTAATTAGTATTATTTTATTTAAAAAAAAAGCTTTTTGGACGTAAATAATCGACACAGTACAACTATAACTGTCGAGCGTTCGATAGTAAAGAATTATTTTGAGAAATAAACGTATTGAATAGATCGCTTGGCCGGACGACGCGCGTCGAATGAATTGTTTGCTGGAAGATTATTGATCGATAAGCAATGCGTGCGGCGTTTTTAGGTACATCCAAAATCGTCCAGGATCGTCCTATGTTCGCAGTGCTCTGCGCTTTACTGTATATTTTTATTTGATATGTTTTTGTTTACGTCGTGCAATACATTTTTGTACTATTTTTTGCCTTTTATTGACGTTTAAAACACCAATTTAATCGTTAATTTCATTTTTGTCATAACATTTTGTCTTTTTGTCGTGCAGTGCATTATCTTGTCGTGCAATCTTCATTTTTAGCCGTCGCTAAAATTTATTTATTTGCTGATTTGTTTAAAAATTGTCGTGTAAGTGATGGTGGGTATAAAGAAAAAATTATCGTTATTTAAAACAGTTTTTCTATTAAACTGATGTCGTGCAAACGACGTAAGTTGGCGTGACTTTAAATATTCCCCATAAATTTAAATATTTACATGAAAGCGTGTAGTGTTGCCAAATCGGGGTCTTTTCTAATAGGTTTTCGCATTTTCACGTCTGAAATAAAAATTATGGGACTATATTCAAAAGATCGATATATCCGAAACCGTTCATAATGGTAAAAAACTGAATATACAAAAATATATTCAAAAGGAAAAAGTACATTTAAAAAAATAGCATTTCAATAGATGATGAGTTTTTGATTCGCGTTTATTCTACGGATTTTCTAGAACTTCGAAATCAGCTAAAAAACAGATGGGCCAAACAGTTTTTTATTAAAATCAAGAAAGATGGTGAAAGAAATTTTCTGGGATCATTGAACACTTGCTAAGGTCTCATTATAAAAAAGAAATGTTAATAACAAACCATTTTTTCAAAAAATATCAATTAATTTATGAGATACTCTCAAAATATTGAGAGAAAAAAAAATGACAGTATTTTTAATATTCTAGTAGTAATGAGCAAAGCAAGACCAAGACCAAGACCGGGCTAGTCTTGGTCTTGGTCTTGATCTTGCAAGTCTGGTCTTGGTCTGGGTCTTGGTCTTGCACCACCAGGTCTTGGTCTTGGTCTTGCTGCAAGAATTTTCTGGTCTTGCTTTTTTGGGAGTAATAATTTAAACTAAGCAATCTTGAAATAAAATGTATATTTTTTTTAAAACTTACAAATAAATAAAGATGGAGACTATATTTTTTGCTTTAAAATTTTTAAATATACCAATTTTAAACTTACATGTACATTTAAATTATTTGATTAAAAAAGGGTATTTTAAATGTAGGGGTTTATTTATTTATAGCGCTTCATTTTAGTGATAGAAATATTTAAATTTTCTTTAATGAAGCATATAAAATTACAATACTGGGGTACTCTGAGGGCAGAAAAAAAAAATTTTAATTTCAACCAGATGGGAAATTTCCATGAAAATGATTCTGATATATAAACATTGGTTTCTAATTTAAAAAAAAAGGTATTTGAAGCTTTTCAGTTCAAATAAACTTTCTATGTTCAAATTGGTCAAACATTTGCCGTACAAAGTTTATACAAATACTTTATAAACTTCTGCTTATACAAGGTGGCTCGATAGTGCGACAAAGATCGATATATCCGAAACCGTTCATAATGGTAAAAAACTGAATATACAAAAATTATGAAAAAAGGGGCGTAAAATGTAAAATTATTTTCTATTTCAGAATTTTCCAAAAAATCCACTACCACTCAAGAAAACTTCCTTTTTTTTAGCTTTTAACCTAAAATAGAAAAATTTTAGCAAAAAAATAATTTAAAAAAAATCGCTTCCTGTGTATTATGCGGGGGAAACGAACTGTCATATAGGTACAATGTCGACGTAGATGGTTTATTTTCATTTCGGTTTTGACAGTTTTTAAAAGAGATTCTTTGTTATATCCTATTCACATACAAAGGGTTCAGGCATTGCTTCCTAGAGTTTAAAGGGAACCACGTAAATTTTGTAGATGGTATCTCCAAAAAGTAACAGAAAATCCTCATTTTGATGCCAAAATATTGTTTTACGTACAACAAATTTTTAAAGAATTGCAATAACCAATTTCCATAACAATTATTACTGGGCCCAGGAAAACCCTCATGCGATTACACAGACACATTTTCAGGAACAATTTTCACTGAACGTTTGGATCGGTATCGTATCCGACCATTTAATTGGACCATTTTTTTTACCAGGACGCCTTAACGGACAGGATTATTGTAATTTTCCCCAAAAATGATTTGCCTTTGCTTCTTGAAAATGTTCCTCTTCAGTTACGGCAACAATTTTTGGTTTATGTGATGGCGCCCCCCCCTTTTTTAGCATATTGGCTCGTGAGCATTTAAATAGAGCCTACCAAAATCATTGGATAGGCCGGGGAGGACACAATTTTGGCCACCTAGATCGCCTGACCTGAACATTTGTTTTTACTTGTGGGGACACCTAAAAACATTATTTATCATACACCAATTGTGACATTAGAAGAACTCAGAAATAGAATTATTGACGGATGTGAAACTATCCGAAACACGCATGGAATTTTTGAAAGGGTTCGTAATTCAATGAGAAGAAGAGCAGAAGCCTGCATAGAGGCGAGAGTTGGTCATTTCCAACATTTTTTGTAAATTATGTATGTATTGTATTTAATTGTTATTGCTTTTTGTTCACTAGTTTGTAAGAAAATAGCTTAAAAATAAATATTTAAAAAATTATTTAAAATTGAAAATAAAAGTTTAACACAATCAAGAATGATAATTAACGTCAGTGTCATAATGTTTACAACAACAAAACAACAATCGCTGGCAACGAGCAAAGCTAACTTGATTTATTTCAATAATAATTTTCAAGATGCAATTTGAGTACATAAGACATTTTTTTTTGGAAAATTTTTTTGAAAATTCGTCATTCCGCCACTGGTTGCAAAAAATTAAATGAACATCTGAAAAAGTGTGTTTTTATGCCATAATATCCTGTGCCAAAATTCAGTTCAATATCTCAAACCGTCTTTGAAAAATGTATTAAAAAGTGAAAATAAAATAAAACTTTAACCCCCTGTATCTTTAACTAAGCATTTTAGGGCCCCCCCTTTATATGAACTTTTCGACTTAAAATCGATCCAGGAATCCTCCTTCAAAAATTTTGACATACCATTAAGTAACACCCTATATCATTTTCGGTTTTGACAAAAATGACGTCATCATTATACTTTTGGCATTGTTTTGACTTTTCCGTCTAAACAGGAAGTGAAATTTAAAATCCATTTAAATAAAAAGTATTCCTATATAAAATGACAAATATATTTTTATTAACCATCACTTTTACATTTATATCTTAGTTTAAAGGAGCAATCTAATGAGGCCTCTTCTTACAGTGTGGCACAAAAATAATGTTTTCCTGGATTTTGGAAATTTTTGATCCAGTAAGTGGCATCACTAGATAGCTAATTAAAAAAAAAATTAGGAATAGGTAAGTAATTTTTAACCATAACTTTTGTACTCTTAGTTTTTCTCTGTCTTTAAAAGGTTTTTTGGGGATATCCGAGCTTTGTCGGACCATTGACTCACAATCTTATTATTTTTGAAACATGTTGCTAAATCTACTAGTTATCGTTTTTAGATAATTTTATTAAAAAACGAAGTGATCGATTTAAATTTTTATTTTTTTAAAAAAAACCTGTTACTCATAAAATAATCGCCTTTTTAGGCATTTCTCGACACATTTTTTTTTCATGTCTGTTTAAATACCTCTGTATATTGAATATAAAAATTAAATATTATAATTTAAAAAAAAAAAGATAAAAGTGCAAGAGTGTTGCAGGTGGGGCTTGGTCTTTTTCGTAGTCTTACCCTCGGTCTTGGTCTTGGTCTTGATCTTCAAGCGAGAAAGGGGGTCTTGGTCTTGGTCTCGGTCTTGGTCTTGCTGCAAGACCAAGACCAGCCACCATAAAACCGGTCTCGCTCATCACTATATTCTAGAAAAATCCAGAATGGATCCAAACTCATATGCAATGATAGGTACGGGTTTAAAAAAATTGTCCGAGTAATAAAACAATTCGTCCGCCCGCTTTTAAGTGAATCCATGAAGATAGGCATTCTAGCGGTGAGCGGCAGCTAAAATGAGGGGGAAATTTTGGGTCGTTTCCCGGAAAAAATATCGATTTTTCGAAAAAAATTATAGGAACCATTTTTGTAGATTACAAGGCGATCTTTATTTTTTGTCTGAACAAAATTCTCAAACAGAATTAGGGGGAAACCCATTTTTCGGGCCTTGAAGGACCATTTTCAGCTCTTTCCCACCTGTTAATGTTGATAAACTTTTTTTCGCTCGAAAGCATTCCCGAAGACCTAAAATTTGCGCCACAAGGGAAAACTGTACAGATTTATTTACAGCTTTGTCCCTACATTTACTGGACTAAATAATATTTTGGACGTGAAAACTTGTCGACCCAAATTTGCATGTAACGGAAAATATAAAAAATACCAGTGGATCATTAAAAACTATTTTGTTGCTTGTACTATAAAAGCAATTGAGTGTTTGCCTGCACAAATCACAGCTGTTGTAACGTAAAAAATGAACTTCAAGGTATCGT
This sequence comes from Listronotus oregonensis, assembly GCA_019359885.1. Lineage (NCBI taxonomy): Eukaryota > Metazoa > Arthropoda > Insecta > Coleoptera > Curculionidae > Listronotus > Listronotus oregonensis. The sequence goes on along the minus strand of JAHBCN010021337.1, from coordinate 8,460 downwards.
GCTTTCAAAAAAATAAAAAAAATCTAATATTTTGATATTGCTAATTTATTGCAACAAATTAGCAACAAAATCGAGTAATACAGTCGTCAGGTAATTGATTTATCAAAAATTTTGCTATCTTTATATCAATATAGCAGTAATTTAGATTTTTTAAAATCGGCTTGAGCAACAAAATCCTCATTATAGCAACAAATCAGCTACAAATTTGAATGATCTTTTTATCGAGATTTGCTAATTTACCCCTGCTGCCCTTTTTATTTATTATTGCATATTTAATTGACTTCAAACCGATTGAGCTTAATTCCGAATACAGAAACGCAATGGATTTTGTATTTGTTCTGAATGAAATAATTTAACGGAAAAAAATATTGGAACTCAGCAGACCCAGTGTCGTCACAGTTTTATTAGTCTCACGTCAAATAATTTACTCTAAATCGTAATTATACCAAAAATAACTTTTTCTGGAAAAATATATTTAAAAGATGGTTCTTTAACAGGTAAAAAAAGAGATTTGAGTGTTGTTGAATCAAAATAAATTTTGATGCAAGGGGCCCATTGAAAGCACTGGATGTATCTGTAGTTTTTAATTGTTTTCTTCAATGCAGGATATCCAAAAAGTTGCTAAATATTTTTCCTACGAGCGTGCGGAAAAGTCCACTTTTCCGCAGCGTCGAATTTGCGCGCCGCACGTGTGCGGAAATGTTAACACTGCACGCCGTGCGGAAAGTAAAACTACTCTAAAATTTTACAGGTAAGCAAGATTTATATGCATTTTAGTAATTGTAGGCTATTTCATGCAATATACGAAGCCATTGCAAGTTTTAGTTTATTCTCTTTTTTGTTTGTTACTTCGTAATTTTCAATATTTCAACTAAAACACAAAAAAAAACATTTTTTTAATTACCCTGTATAATAATAATAAATGATTATGACAAGTCAAGCAACAATATGTAATCTTGGTGATTTTAACACATGTCAGATTTTTTCTTCGTTTCCATATGAACAAGCAATTGCACAAATGAAATTTCAATACAAACAAGCATTTTTAATGAAAAGGCGTCATAGTATCTTTTTTAATTAAATAAAAATCCGACAAAAATAATTATTTAAAATGAGTAGTTCTGATGAGGAGCTACCAGATTCTATCCTGGATGCAGCAAATACCGTAAGTTTGAATTTATTACCAGCAAAATCTCGTGAAAAATGAGAATCAATATAGTCATTTCGAAAACTGGTACCAGCAAGGCGACAGTACGTTTTTTGTCCAGTATAAACAAGGAGCATGCAGTACGCAATGTGTGGGAATAAATTCAATACGTAAAATGCTCAGAAATTGCTGCATACCTAAAATTAAAAATCCAGAAGATACACTGGACATAGTTTTCGTCGATCCTCTGCGACTATGTTAGCGGATTCTGAGAAGGAATTACCAATGTCAAGCTGACTTGGGGGCTGGAAATCAACTGCTGTAGCTGAGAGCTACATTGATGAATCCACAAATCGGAAAAGAGATATGTCCAATAAAATATTGACCATGAACAACTCCCCTCCTGAGCTAAGTCAACCTTCATCAAGCCGTACAATAAGCGCTTCCATAAGCCACTCGCTAAATGAAATTACAGGTTCTGCAATTAATTTACAATATGCTAATAACTGTTCTTTTGTTGTAAATGTTATCAACAAATAATTCCCATTTATAAATTAGTTGTTGTAGATCTTTCAGATTAAACATAATTTATAAAATAATCATTGCTTTAATATTGGTATTATCTGACGCTCGTAGGAAAAATTTTGTTCCTAACGCTTGCGCAAAGTAACTTTTCCGCACTTGACTGCTTCCCGGCAGTCGCGTGCGAAAAGTATCACTTTGCGCACTTGTTAGGAAAATAACTATTTTATTGTTATTATAGAATTTCAAAAAAAAAATAAATCATATTTTTAAAATATTTATGCAGTTTTTTTTAGTTTCTATCTAGATTTTGTTAAAGTTCTTGTGATATTTCTGTAACTCTTAATAAAATAATCAGTTAGAAATAAGTACTTTTAATAACATTCTATGTTTGTTTATAAAAAACAATTTTGGGATATTTTTAATTTTAATTCCATTTTTTTTTTACTATTTACATAAAATAATCTAACTTGGTTTTATAATTTTAGGGTATTCGAATTAAAAATAGTCAATGGTGGGGACTGGTCGCCAAATACTCCACATAAGTCAAAAATTACATCCAAAAAAAATAATACGGATTCCAAAATAAAAGAACTAATTGGAAAGAAAATAAATGCGAGGTTGCCGGAGGCAAAAATTAAGAAAAAATCTATTAAGAAAAAAAAAGAAGAAATCTGGAGTTCCGACGAAGATGATTGGATAGACAAAGATTCAGAAAAACAGAAGGAAAACAGTTCAAGGAGAAAAGGTAGAAAACCGCGCAAATGTAAAGAAAATCCTAAAGACAAATCAGTATTAGAAAAATTATCAATTAAGATAGATAAAGAACTAGAAATGGTAGAGGCTGATATTAAGGGTGAAAGTGATTGGTCGGACGTAGATCCTGATTGGTCAATGGACAAAGACGATTTGGAAGATGAAAAGGACGGCAAGAAAGCATCAAGAGAAGATCAACAAGGCAAGAGGAAACAAGATAAATCAGGCCTTTGTCCGCAATGTGGTAAAGTTGTTTCTGATATCAGAAGCCATATTAAAAGTCACACCAATGTATTCTCCTGCGATCTCTGCTTCATTAACTTTAAGAACGCGAAACAGTTATCCGAACACAGGGAAGTACACGAATCCGACAACCCTTACAACTGTGACAAATGCAATATGATATTTAAAAATGTTACTAAGTTAGCTCTACATAGATTCCTACATACTGGTAGCTATACTTGTCCCATCTGTGGCTTCGTAGCTACCAGTAAGTTCAGGAACTCCATCATAGCTCATATCAAAAGGCATGAAGATAACTACGCAGTAAGATGCGAGATTTGCAATAGAGGCTTCTTATGCAAGAAAAAGTTAGAGGAGCATATAGAATGGCACGAAAATATTCCTAAATATGAATGCGATATATGCCACAAAAAGTTCCTGTAAAATCGTATCTTAAACTTCACAATAAATTTAACCACAAGAAAGAACTCTACGGCACAGAAGAGATCTTCCAGTGCGAACTCTGCGGAAGGAAGTTTTCTTTTGAAAAAAGCTTTAAGAGGCACTTGAGTTGTATTCACAAGGTTGGAAAAGACCTTACGGTCAAGTGCCAGGTCTGTGGTAAGCTCATTGCCAACAACCACAACTTGAAAAAACACATGAGAGTGCACACGGGTGAGAAAAACTACAGTTGTGATGTATGCGGCAAGACTTTTTCTCAGAAACAATACGTCACTAGACATCAGAGGGTTCACCAGTCTGATAGGGAGGGAAGAAAACGGACTGGAGAAGATGCCGAGCAATCGGCGCAGTACAAGAATGAGCAGACAGTATAGCGGTTTTTAAAGAGGTTTAAGTTGGAGAAAGATAATAATTTTTAATTGCTAAATAAAAGGTTCTGTTAAGTGTCAAACCTAATATGTACTTATGTTTTGTGAGCATAGGAAAAACTGTTAGTCCTGGTTAGAGCTCTCTTACTGAAGACGTGACTTGTTAAATTCTTTTAAGGTTATTAATAATTCATACAGCTTTTTTTAAACATTTTGCGAACACTTAAAGCCTAAGAAACGTGGGTAAGAGAAAGTTTAGTAACACAAGATTTAAAGATGTTGGCGTTTGGAGGAAAAGAAAGACTTCTGCAAATTGAAGATTTTGCAGCAGTAGATACTATAAGAATAAAGCAGCGGGCAAAGGTAAAAATTTGTGAAATACATAAAAGTGGCCCTTGCTATATTGAAAGCTGCATGGGGAGACATTATAACGTATGTAACAAAAGTTTTTGGAAAAATGTTAATGATCGATTTAAAGAAAACGGTACAATATATTCAAATAATATTTAAATATCGTTTTCCTTAATAGCTACTTAACAATACACACAATTTAAATTATACTTAAAGGTTCATGGTCTTCAATGATAAGCAATTTTCGATTAACCTGCCGCATCATGTTCTGAATGGTGTTATTGTAATTTTCGGCTTTCCAACCATTATCGTAAACCTTTCTACTTAATATTGCCCAAAAATATTCAATCGGAGTATATTTGGGGGGTTGTCATTTTTTGACACAAATGGGATATTGTGGGTTTCTAACCAATTTCTTGTTGTTCTAGATAGTGACAAGACGCAAGATCGGGCCAAAATATGATGTCATCCTTGCTTAAGTGTAAATCAACCAATTTTGAAGGCATCGCTTTTAAAATATTGAAATCATTGCCTCGACCCTTAACCGACCAACATAATGTCCATCGCTGATATGGCACACCAGACTAAAACCTTGGCCTCAAATTTCTTTATTAGTTTATATTTGACGTTATTTGGGCAATTTTGTATGTCATCTGTATAAAATCCGTCATTACCTTTAATTTCCGAATGAGACAACGGAAGTATTTTTCGTCATCCATAATCACAACTTTGTTGTCTGTAAAGTGATGCCTTCTTAATGCCCGGCAACATATTGGGATTCTTTAATGTATTTTGGACATTTTTTCCGTTTTTGATACTTCAGTCCCTTTCTGCTTAGTTCTTAACTAACGGTCATGTGACTTACATGAAATCTACGACATAATTTCCAAGTCGATTTTTCCAATCTTGTCCAATTTAATGCACTATAGAGCCAATTATGTTTGCTGTCGTGAAAAAGTCTGTCAATTTACATCTCATACATACAGGTATAATCGGTTAAGTTCTGCAGAGTATTCATCCTGTGGTCGTTCCTCATGAAAACGACTTTAAATTTATAACCTTCTTATATTTATAAACACAAAAGTTGTGCTCTCTTTATAAATAACTTTACTCTTTTAAGAAAGCTTCCTTCTTTTGCTCACCGGCGAGCTCTAGAGGACCTATCGCCTTCTATAGGTATTTTCACAATTATCGCTTTAAGAAATTTGCAAATTTAAATTTTTCTTTAGCAGCTCCCATTAAAGCTACTTAAACTATTACTTTTATGCATATCTTTTCGGTTCATCTAAAGAGCTTCGAAACTTACATTTTGTTCTTTTCTTTATCCCTATAGTTTCTAAATTGTAAAACCTGCTCTTATGGTCTATCTCAAGATATAAACAAGTTAAACAATGACCGTCATAATTGTCAAACCTTATACAATGGCCGTCATAATTGTCAAACCATATGGGAAACTTCTTTATTTGTTATTTGTCAAAAAATATATATAAATAGGTGCAAATTAACAAATATAGCATATTAAATAATTAACTTTATTTTTGAACTATGAAAAAATATTTAAAACTTGTTCAGAATAAAAAGCTATGTCATAATTTATAAGCAAAACCTCCTTTTTAAAAATTAATAGCTATTTACATAATAAGAGAGGAAAGTACCTATTTTTCTCCTGCAGAGAAATGTATATAGTTTTTTCTACTACTTCTCACTCATTTTTCATAAATTATCTTTGAATTATGTGTTCTATTATTAAATTGTGGTTTAATTATTTGATAAACCTATGCATTAAAAAGGATATGGCACACTTCTTATGGATTTGAGTCACCGACAGATTTTTTTGAAATTTTAGTATTTTATTATAAGCATTTTCTTTCATTGTGCCAGCCTTGTAACAGGGTGGTACCATAAAATAAATCCAAAAATTCTTTAAAATATTTATTTTATTTATTACAAAATACTGTCTGTTACCCTAGACTAATAAAATTAGGCATTTCTTATATAAAAATAATATATATTCTATACAAGGTATCTTTTGTGCAGGGTTTTTATCTGTCATGTCCTACAGGGTGCACGATTTATTAATGAACAATAGGCCTAAATATAATATATTATGTCAGTTAATATTATAACCTATAGGAATTTTGTAACTTGGCAGTTACTCATTTATACATACATTGTGTCCCTCCAAAAAAGTCATTTTTAGATACCGGGTGAACCAAATATAAATAAAACCGCCATTATATGGCGGTTTTATTTATATATATTTTTTTCAGTCATACGGAAGTTAGTTAGTAGAATATTGCACAATAAAGCAAAATAAGGGTTTGCTTGCGCAATTTTTAGAATACTGAGACAGTCATTTTCAATGCACAAGAGGTATACTTTATTTTAACTTACGTCGAGGTGGTGGTGCATGGGTAAATATGAAAAATAATAATATTGAATTTCCTGTTTTGCTATAGACTATGTTATTTCTAAAACATTTGGTACCTTTCAAGTGAGGCTTTCTTCAGCTTATATTCAAGATACCACTGAAAGGGAATCAAATAATGAATATATTTTTCAAGTTTAACAATTTAAACCTGGCTTAATAAGAGCAAAGATTTTTCCATTCCTATTGCACATGCAAAGTGGGTGCCAGAACGCTTGACGTATGTGCCCATGTTGCCAGTGTAATATGGTACCTGGGATATGCTAGGTATCTACAGGTGGTTAAATGGTTAAATATCCAACAACTGTTTTACCTACAACTGTTACGGACGCTACACCTAGAGCAGTTGAAGAGCCACAAGTTCTTGACTAGTATGATCTTTTTATCTCTGTTTCTTTTTTTTTTTTTTTTAAATAATATATATATATATATATATATATATATATATATATTATATATATTATATATATATATATATATATATATATATATAATATATATATATATATATATATATATATATATATATATATATATATATATATATATATATATTTTATATATATATATATACTATATATATATATATATATATATATATATATATATATATATATATATATATATATATATATATATATATATTATATATATATATATATATATAACTGACATAATATATTATATTTGCCGACTTGACTGTATATTTGTTGGTTCATTATTAAATCATGCACCCTGTAGGACAAGACAGATAAAAACCCTGTACACGAAAAAAAGTACTTGGTATGAAATATATATTCTTTTTATATAAAGAATGCCTAATTTTATCAGTCCAAGGTAACAGACAGTATTTTGTAATAAATAAAATAATTATTTTTAAAAATTTTTGGCTTTATTTAATGGTATCACCCTGTATAGTTACAAGGTTGGCGCAATGAAAGAAAATGCTTATTTGGACTTCCAAAATAAAATACTAAAATTTCAAAAAAATCTGTCGGTGACTCAAATCCATAAGAAGTGTGCCATGTCCTTTGTCAAAGTATAACGTAAGATTTGTAAACACTTAAAACACTGACGTTGATAAATTAATTGGCATGCTCGGTTGAAACAGGGAAGTAAAATGCTGTTTTCTACCCTTATTCAGGGGTTAAAAACGGTATTTTATAAAAAGCTCGTAGAAAAAAGTAAAACTTTTGTAACTTATTGCGTATAGCGACTTGTTTAAAAAAAATCCTGTTTTTGAGGCGCTTCACTATTCCTCCTTCTTTTTGCACAGAGTTCTCAATTTTTACACTAAATTGGAAACATAATTTCACAAACACCTTTTAAAAACTTGTTTTTTTATTTATTTTACACCTTTTTTCCATTTAATTGCAAACCTCTACTTTCAAACGCCGCAACCATGGCGCACCCATGGCACTAGGGATTTTATCAGCAAATGGTTGCGGCCTTTGACATTAAAACTTCTCAATTTAATGGAAAAAAAAGGTGACAATAAATTTAAAAAAATAATAATTTTTATAATGAAATATTGTGTGTCAATTTAGTGTAAAAATGATAAATTTTGTGCAGAAAGAAGGGAAATATAGTGAAAATAAGGTTAGTTTGATTTTCAACTTTAATGATGAATATTTGAAAAAGTAACGTTGCCAAAAAGATTTGTTTTCAGATTCGTTATCGGCGCCCAAAAAACCTGTATGCAAAAATTCATGAAAATTGGCGCCATGTCCTTAAATTTTACCCATTTTTTTTAATGTTGCGTCGTGCAAGTTAGAAACTCACATTGTATACCTTTGACACTTAAAAGCTGTCATTCGCCAAAATTTACCAGGTCACGTGATTTTGTAAAGGATCAGAGGCTTTAAAGAAGCATTATTGATAGATTTCGAGATATACCCAGACTGCATCATGATATTCCAATTAAATAAGTGTAATATTAGTGCTAAGATAAGAAATACAGTGCTATATATAAAAAAGTCATCTTGTTTTATTTAAAGCACACCTGTTTCAGTCTAGTTGAGAAGTGTGTTTTCTACGAACAATAGTTTGAAAGGGGCAATTTATATTTTTGGAAAGCTTTAAAAAAATTAATTAGGTTTTCCAAAAAAATGTCCCATTAAAAAAGTTAATTTGGGGTTTTATCTCAAAAAAGGTTCTTTCTAGAAAAAAGACATAATTCTAGAAAAAATCATAAGAATGCGTTT